>JAECUM010027554.1:0-46863 GCA_016617855.1 Megalonaias nervosa
TTGTTGTTGTTGTGGGGCTTAACGCCATTTTTCAGCACACGATAGGCTATACATGGCGGCCAGTATTAATGGTGGAGGAAGAAACCGGGAAATCCACGAAAAGAACCACCGACCCACGAGAAGCTACTGGCAAGCTTTCTCACATATCCACATTCGCCGAATCTTAGACTCGAACCCACGCAGACAGAGGTGAGATGGCAGTGATCCGTAACGGAGAGCGCTTTAGACCACTCGGCCACTCGGGGCCCCCCTTTGGTTTTGTAACAATAAATTTACATGATCCGAGGTCAAGATATCGTAACGGACTTGATACAATTTTTGGATAAAAACCATAGCAGCAGGAAGGGTGAACGACATACGCGTAGTGACCAGCGCGTGAAAAAATCGGAAAAAATCTGGTCAATTAGAGAAGTTTTTACTGTTAAGGCAAAAACTTTTTTTTCAGCCTTCGTAGGAACCCTTAAATTTCAAAAATAAGGTCTCTACAAAGTTGTAGGGTTCACCCTTCCTGCTGCTAAACTAGATAAATCTGGCGGAAATTTAAGCGGCAACTTAGATATGTCAGGGAAAAAAATTATAAATTTAGAGACTGGATATCCACCAGGGAACTTAAATCAAACTCAATCGGTGAGTTATACACAAGTAAAATCTGTTGACGATAATAAGTTGTCACTGACAGGCGGAACTTTAAGCGGTAACTTAGATATGTCAGGGAAAAAAATAATAAATTTGGAGACCAGGTATCCACCAGCAAACTTAAATCATACACAAGCGGTAAGTTATTCACAGTTGAGGTATGTGGATGATAACAAACTTGATAAAATCGGCGGAACGGTTATAGGCAATATTAACATGTCGAGTAAAAAAATTATAAATTTAGAGACTGCATATCCGCCAGAAAACTTAAATCAAACACAAGCTGTAAGTTATGCACAACTAAAATCCGTCGACGATAATAAGTTGTCACTGACAGGCGGAACTTTAAGCGGTAACTTAGATATGTCAGGTCTACGAGTGTTAGGTTTAGAAACCGTATATCCGCCAGAAAATTTAAATCAAACACAAGCTGTAAGTTATGCACAACTAAAATCTGTTGACGATAATAAACTTAACAAAACCGGTGACACAATGACAGGTTACCCTGCAATGAGTAATAACTCAAAAAAAAAACTGGACTACCAACAACCTCACCACAAGCCGATGCTGATGCTATTAGTTATGCTCAGTTAAAAAGAAGAACTTACCCCGTATTTTAAGAAATCTGGTGGACCAGTGACAGGCAACATAAACATGAGAGACAAAAAAATAACTACGACATATGTTCCAGTTAACTATAATGATCTGACAAATAAAGCTTATGTTGATAGTCTATCTAGTGGTATAAAACGAACTAAAAACAATGTTGGGTATATTCCAACACTTTACAGGGAAAGTGATAACCGAGCCGGGTTTGATGTAAGCGCATCAGCATATTATCCTGAAAATTATCCTCATTACGCTTTCTCTGATAGACACGAGTGGACTACCAACGGAGAAGTTGAAAACTTTTGGATTAAAATTAAATGTCCCACTGCAGTTGCTATTTGGCAATTTCATTTGCGAGGTCGATTAAATTCTGGTGTTGGGAGAATTTATAATTGGCAATTGGAAGGATCAAACAATGATATCGATTGGACAACATTATATAGTACAACATACACTTATATTTCAACATCACAATATTTTACAATTCCAGTAGAAAATACCGCTTACAAGTACTTATATTTTCGAGTTAATGTTTTTGCTGCTGAACATCCATTCCCAGAACTGACCGCATTTCAAATATATACACTTGATGATCAAATTTAATCTAATGCTATAAAATAATGACAGAACCACCAATTATAACTGTTGCGAGGGAATTTTATGATAATATTTTTAATCCAGAAAAATATGTTAGGGACGTATCATTAGCTGCAAGTACGATAAATACTATGAAAAATTTTAAAATTACAATGATAAATTCTCCATTGTTAGAAGGAGAAAAAAAATTTGCTCGTGCTATTTTTGTGCGGAGACCACAACTGAGAGAAGCATTAGGAAACTTTTATATTATAAGCAGATACTGTCATCCTGATAATTATCTAGAAGAACAAAAACAAGTTGAAATCCTGTTAAAAAAAATATTGCTCGAGCTTGATTCTGGAAATATAAATTTGATAATGACATCAGGTTTATTGAAAGCTCGAGTAGCGCAGGTGGAAAAACAAATGAACGATACCTATGATCGTCTCGACAAACTATCAGAATCTAGGATAATAAGAATAAAACGAAACAGGAAGTTATATAGTAGTTTTTCAAAACGAAACATTTTTAAGCATCTCGGCATGTACTACCACGATAAAGAAACCTTAATTAAAATCGTTACTATGACACCAGACACGGAGTTACTTAGTAAAGCGTACTCAAACGCAATTTTGCCAATGATACATAAAAAAGACCCAGAATTTGAAAAGATTATTGTTGGTAGGTCTTTAAAAATAATCAAAGATTTTGACGATGAAATTAGTGATCTTAATGATATTCAACGAGAAAAGTTTTTTGATGAAGTAACAAAAACAAATTTGGAAGCAAAACTTGATTCTTATTACAACATAAGTGAAGAAGATGATATTCCATTTCCATCAATCCAGCGCTCTAAACAATTGTTATTACGAAATTATGACAATGAAGTCGAGAAAATACTTACAAAACCATATGAAAAATTAATGTTAAAAGTAGCTTCTGCTATTGGTCTGATATCAATTGAATTAAAATCACTAAAAAAGTTAATGCTAGCAAATTTCGTGGTCGCATATGCAATTATGAGACAACATCTTGTTCTCAAAAATTTCACGTTCGATCAAATAAGCTCGGTATTAGGGTATATTAATAAAACAGAAAGCGATTACAATAATTTGGTGAATGAAACAGATTTGTATGAACGTGAAGTAGGAAATACTTTTGACTCATACGATTGGTTAAAGATAACAGATGCACGATATAAGGATAATTTGTCAGATGTTTATGACAAATACAGAATTTTTATAGCTGATCCTAATAATAATAAATTTCGTGAGTTTCTTGATTCGATTGCTGGTACTAGAACTTTTGTCTTTGTATAAAATATTGTATAATGAAAAAAACATATCATCGATTTCAACCACATTTCAGAAGAAATTCCAAAACAAGATGTTGACGCACTAGTACAATATTATAAATTTTATTATAAAAACCTCTGGTGTGTAAAAGAATGTTATAAATACTACCGTAGAATACTTCGAGTAATATCATATTTGCCATTGTTAATGACTAGCTCTGGCATAATATCAAGTGGAGCATTATTAAATCTGTTTTTGTTAATAATATATGGTGTCGGTGTCTCTCTTTCAACACTTGTAAAACAAATTGAACCTAAACTTGAAACAAAAAAAATTCTTGTAAAACAGCAAGTATCACTTGCAAAAAAATTACTTGATAAAATACGATCTTATTTGCGAGGTGTAAAATATGATATGGACGATTTAATACGTGAGTTTCGTATTATTGACAGTATGTTAACAGATATCCGACCAATGGTTACAACAGTAGATGTTTAGAAATAAATCTAGAGGTCTCCAATTTTTGGTAGAGGGGTGGTGGTCTCTGATCTAGAATCCGCATTTGGTTTAGGATCAGCCTCTTACTATACTGAAAAAAAAAAAAAAAAAATATTTTATCATCAAAAAAAGTTAATCCAGCAGGTCATTGGAGTTCTGGTCCAGAATCAACATTTGGTTTAAGATCGGCCTCCTAGCTTAATACTTCATGCATGCATAACACTGCAGGATCACGTTCACTTAAAAGCAAAAGAATATCATTGTAGTTGGTCTAAGGTCCTCGACAATTCCATTGTATTGTGGTGTTCTTCATTATGAATTAAACGTGGAGATGACGTTGGAATTAAGTTAGACCTTTCCCGGGTGAGAATTGTCGTTTATTTATCAGGAGGTAGTACGGGGTTAAATGTTTGGTTTGTAGATTTAGAGCCACCTTGAGTACATGGAGCAGTTTATTCTGCATCCATGTCCTTGCAGCATCAAGTCTAGTGTGCTTTATAGGGTCATCAGACACATTTTGCTGCCTATTTCTTTCTTGTCTCTTTTTACTGTTTGGTGATTTTGGTGTGGGCGTATTAATGAATGTTGTCTGAGTGGATATTGTGTTTTTCTGAGGTTTGTAGTGTTGATTGTTTTAGCTTGATGGTGAAACAGGTGTGCTTGCTTAGGTTTATACTTCCTTAGTTGTTTTTGGATTGGTCTTCAGTACAGTTGAGAAGATGGGCCGCGGAAAAGGTGGTTCGAGTCTGAACAATCTTGGAAAGGGCATGTTGGATGTGTTCTTCATCCTTTGTATTTCCTTCTCTTGTTTCCATGTTTCATAATCCTTCGAATTGGTGTGGTGCTCTTTTTCGCAGTTGACGCAATGCGGGATGGCTCTGCATTCGCGTTCCCGATGAGAAGGGTCTCCGCATCGGCCAAATATTGGGCTTTAGGAGCATCTGTCTTCATGATAGCCGTATTTCTGACACTTAGCGGATTTGGTACTATAACTTAACTTGTAGAAATTAAACTTTGACTACTTCAAGTTTGTTGAAGGTGAGGATAATGGTGTTTGTTACCTACACAATTATTGTTACTTTCTTTAAGAATTCTACTTATGACAGTGATACGTTCATTTTTCATCGCTTCGACCATATATGTGTCATTGATTCTAGCCAGGTCACGACAATGGATGACGGTTTTGGACGTATTTATAGATGTGATTGCGAAAGAGATTACTGGGATATCATGAAATGTCTTAATTTTTATGATGTTCTCAGTATGGTCTTTTTGACTACAAATGGGCAAAGCGTTCTGCTGTAATCTTTGCATTAGATGACCCTCCAGGCCACTTGGCCGATTATCTGAATATGTAAGCTGTTTAGTTCATTTATTTTCTTTTGTTCGCCATTATATTTTGATGTTTATTTATCACCCATGCTCACCCACCGCCATGGAGTCGAACAAAGGAACATTTTTCGAGTGGCACAGATACACAGGTAGTCCAATCAGCAGGTAAATGTGCCTCCAATTTGATCCGTTACAGTAACGCCTTCTAGAAATCCGTTTGAGGTGAGAGAAAAAGAAGATAAAAGGATAGAATACATGGGCAACGGTGGTATCAAGAGAGATACAAGAAAATTAAGAAAGGTGGTGATAAAGTGATTAGTATGTTAAGACCTCCTTAATCAGCCGGTATTTCGAGACTGGGCCCATCTCGACCGCGTGTCTAGAAGACGTAGAACCTGGGTGTGGTGTGTTGCATTGGAAAGCCGCTGCTCAGCTAACAGGATCCGATCCTCCCTCGACACGTTGCCTCCACCCATTCGCTTTTTGCGACATGCAGCGAGGACGAGTCGGGCCTCTTCTACAACCCCGGACCTGCAGTGGGGTAGTATCACAAATAATACAAAGGCATTATTGTTACTTATCTCGACTTACACAGCAATGCATAGTTCTCCATTTCCTTGACTCATCAGGGAAATAGTTTGATCACATTTTTACACATTCATGTGCAAAACGTTCACGTGTGTGTGAGAGATATGGATAAATTAATGATTCGTGGTAAAAATGCCTATATCCACTACCACCACCACCAAAATATTTAAGAAAGAAACAAACAACAACAAAAATATAGATCAAAAAGTAAATTATAGAAAGTGACAAATGATACCATTGTTAATGGAAAGGCAAGAGTAGGTTCCAATACGGCGAAGGAATTTTAGACTTAAAATAAGGTCCTCTTCAGGAGAGAATAACAATCCCCAAAATGCGCACACACTCAAAGAATGAGACATAAAACAATACATATGTACATTTTTGGCACAGAGAAGAAAAGCTGTCAAGAATAATCAAAGGATTAAAAGACTCAAGAAAAAGAACAAACCAATAGAAGCAATAGTTACTAGTCCAGAAATGGACCTTACTCTGTACTGTGGAACCGGAATTATTTATCTACGTCATTACAAACTATTTGGGGCATACGAATCACCATCTGTAATAGAGGTTAACTTTTACATACAAGTCTTAGGCATATATGCTTACAGATTGGTTGCATTTGTATGTTCCTGCTTCCGTACTATGTGCTATGTTAAATTGAGCATGCATAAGGCGGTCATCATAGTTTTGGTCTTTTGTCAGTGATTAAAAATGGTTCTTTAAAAACACATTTTAGGTGTGCAGATATTCCAGTCTGTCCAAAAGATTTATCGTTATGAAGCTGGTGTTATTATAAAAATAAAACAATTTAATTTATTATATCCGAATACATAGTTAAGGACGCCCTTTGTTACATATACAACTTTAAGACCGAGAGTAGAATAATGTGTCCGAAATGGAAAGGATTACTGATGTATGTTGTGCTAGTTGTATCAGAATTCATGTACTATGTCAGCACTCGTATTTGTTGTGTACAACTCTTCTAAGTCTGATATAAGCTTTGACAAAGACTACAAAGGATCCAATTTTAGCTATAGCACGAATGTGTGTGTGTGTGTGTGTGTGTGTGTGTGTGTGTGTGTGTGTGTGTGAGTGTGTGTGTGTGTGTGAAATTTCATTACAAAGTCTGCAACTTGAAAAGAGGAACCATCGTCATGTATGGTTTCAGAGCAATATTGTGACCCATATTTGCAGCAAAGGGCGAGTTCATGCTTGTACGGGTATGAGAAGCAAAGTTCAATGTGTAAACAATTTGTGAACATATTTTTGGATCACATCATAAAATGGTTAAACTAACATGATCCAGTTCTATTTCGTTTTAAAAAGCATACGAAAAGATACTTTCTTGCAGGCAGTAGATCACAGTATCTATTAATTACAGTTGTATAATGTGTGCACTTGTACTGACTTCTAGTGACTCAAATTATTCCTAGGTGCCAAATTGTTATGTATGTTTATATATCACGAAATGTCTTTCACGGTTGTTTCTTGTTTGCTACAGCCATCAGCCCGTAACTGAAACACGTGAAGTCAAAGGAGAACAATATGGGTAATTCAGCGAAACTTTGCCGTGTCAAGCATATCTTATTCACATCGAAGAAAAAAAAAATATAACAATGGGCATAGCTATTTGTTGCCAGTGATATTTATTTATATATTTTCGCAGAAATCGCTATAACAGAGAAAGTGACAATAAACAAGGCAGACGATACACACGACGGTGTTTGAGAAATAAAAGAACGCAAATGAGCTTGAAAACGTACAATTTTGGAGTTTTATATCAAAACAGTTAGGAATAAATCAGATAAAGAACACATTGCATATTTTTCACTTACGTAAGGGAAAATGGTTCTTTAGTGGTAAATGGTTTAACCGAATATTAAACAGAATGTGAAAGAACTTCACTCACAATGAAACCAGAAAAAGGGTTGACATTTCGCCGGATTTAATTGATGGCTACAATATCATTCATGGAAGACCAACAGACAGTTGGGGCGAGTAAAGAAGAAAATCGCATCTAAAGTATGGTTCGATCTAGTTATTTACCATCAGCAAATACATTTAGGTCACCAAAATCTAAAATCGGTTAAACAATCAGACTAAAAAAAAAATACGAAACAATTTCTGACAATTACTAGCTTCGTAACGTTATCGAGAAAATAATTCAATTTGGTAAAACTATTTACCTGCTTCATATTTAGGTTCATATACGTGAACAATTAAAAGAGAGTGCAGTACTTCTACCTATTGAGGACATATTCAATATATAAACAGCACGGACATAAACCTGAAATAATTTAATCATAAAGCAGTCATTATGACGTTCCTCCACTTCGTGTTTGGAGCTGGAATGAAAACCATAGGAAGATTTACAGAGGTTTATTTTTGTTTCTAAAACTTCATACATTTTATCGCAATTGGTATAATAGTTTTCAAGTGAGGATCAGCTGAAGCCATCCAGACTATTCTGATATTTATAAATGGCACTAGATTTCTAATACCCTTTCCCATGAAACTCACATTCTAAAAGAGCATAAGGGCTTGCCTCCATTGATGTCAGTGTAGCATCTACAAACAAACCACATTCAGATAATTTGACATGCATGTGTACTACAGAAGAATAACAATGTTTAGCCATGATCTCTTTTTCTCACCCATGCGACAGAGAAATCTAGATCTATGCACATAGACTATAGACCTATACACTTTATAGCCTCCCAACTCTCTTAACATTTACAGAAAACTTAGTAACAGCCAGAAATGTGTTATGTCAAACATGCTTTATTCTAATTTTGTTAAGCATCTCCATTGTGTCCCAGTTGAATCAAAAATATACCTACAATATTTAATGACAAATAATGTACTTACCAGCCAGAAGGAATCATTTATCCGTCAACACATTAATCCATAAGCAAATTTTACTAGCACTTGCCATATTTCCAAGATAGAAAAATAAATTTTCAAAGAATCCATGAACTTGAAAGTTTAGCACATGGTTATCCGCTAGGGTGCGTATTTAGAGGGTCTTTTATACATGGGGGATAATTTTACAATCAATATTAATGACAACACAAGTATGTCACAAACAGTTTCACCTCCTCCAAAGAAAAGGAGAGTTATATACGATAGTGACACAGATCTCTAATTACCCATGAATAATCTAATGCAACATGTTACTCTTCGTTACAGCTTGTAGTAAATATAACTACGGTAGAGCTGAGTACCCAGTATCGTTTCGTTATTTACAATATAACTTTTCAAAATTGGAACTGATGAAAATGAAACAGTTTCTAGTAATAAATATTGCATCCATATATTAAATGTGATAATACCTCATTATTATGCGACGTTTTATGTTGTTATTTTTCTTTGCTCACACATAAATATTGTGTACTTCGGATGACACGGTCAAGCCACACTCCTCATTAACATATTTGTATTAATGCACCGCATGTAAACATTTGCGCGTGAACCATATTGCACAAGTGAGGAGTTCTTTTTTACTTTAAGGAAACTATTGGATGAGAAAAAGAATCTACGTTGGGATTTGGACCGAGACAAGGAAATGTCAGTCGCGGGGTAACCTCGTGGTCAGATAAATAATGTAACCCCTTGACTGGGATTTCCCCGTCTCAGTCCAAACCCCAACATAGATTGTATATATCTTTACCATATTTTCTTGCTGCCACATCAACGCCCTCATTACACTGCATTATTCATGCCAGCACGGTCTCATATGACCCATCTACAGCTTTATGTCTGATTGAATCTAGAGGCTGTTATCTGCCTATCCTATGCTGCAGGAAAACTTTTGACGCCGCATGTTCCGTAACTATTGTCTCAAGCTTGGATGTACATTTTGTCTAGCACAAGGAATGGATTTTTTCCAACATGATCGCTAAGCTCAATGTAATTTAAATGGGTTGAATTAGTATGCTCGAGCATCAGGGACAACGGGAAGCATGATCAGAATCTTCATTAAATGCTCTAAATAATCAAAATATCATTTAAAGAAAGATTCATATAGGTCAATTTACGTTCAGCACTGATTATTTCAGTTATGGGTATCATATTTTAGAATGTGCCTACACCTACCTTTAAACGGCAATTATTAACTTTATTTGGATCGCATACATCCATATCCTTTTGGAAGGTCGTTATCCACACACACACACACACACTCACACACACACACACACACCAATTTCAGATGAGCAAATGCGCATACATGACCTGTATGACTTTTATCAATAAAGAATACATGTATCAGATTGGGAGTAACAGTCTTGAGTACTAGAAATGTTGGTTGTTCTGTATCAAATGTCCCTTTTCCGGCCTAGCTGACGTATTACCAATGATGTGTTATGGTTAAACCACAATAACATCTTCAAGTACAAGACTGATACTTCTTATAGAAACTCTACAAAAAAATGTTTAACTGTTCTTCGAAGACAGAACGAATATCATTTGTATCTTTTTTGGTTGATTCCATTAGCACAATGTACATGTACAAACAATCTTGTTTATGTTGTTGTTGTTGTTGTTGTTGTTGTTGTAGGGTTTAACCCTATTTTTCAGCACAAGATAGGCTATATATGGCGGCCAGTATAACTGGTGGAGGAAGAACCCTGGAAAACACAATCTTGTTTAGATTTAGCAATGAACATGCATGCAACATAAACATCAAGGTAGATACATAACTGCATCCAGAGCTATCTCTACGTGTATTATCAGATTAGTATAGGGTTTTGTGAATACAGAAATCACTATCCTACAGTACCTAACACGTGAGTATTATCCTCCCTACAACAGAGTCACTTACAAGCATTTAAATTGGCGCATTATTATTAGCTATCCTCTTGTATGATTTTTCTTTTCCTATTTTGTTGTTAATGTGTCTCGTTGGCCCTAAATGACAGTGCTGCTGATCTGACTTCCAGTATAGACACTGTTACGACCATCTTCAAAATCATGTTATCACTAATAATGAACGATAGTCATATCAACATGGGGTTTTAATCATAAGAATTCTTGTGATGTTTAGTTGGCATTAGTGGGTATTAAATGAAGATCTGGCAGCCAACATCGACGCCACAGTGGTCACTGATGTCGCTAATCTTCCTTAGTAGAAACTCATACTAACAGTGGGTTTTCACCAGAAGACTAATTACGACAACTGCTTGGTCTCAGCTGAAAATGGTGCCGATATGACTTCAAATATGGCAACCATGGCAACCATCTGGATAAAAATGGTAATCGCTACTATTCCTGAAAGGAAAGACATATATGCGTGGGGTTTTCGCCTGTACATTTCGTATGCTGTCTAGTTGGGTGTATATGAAAATGATAGCAATCTGACTGCCGTCTAATATGACCACCATTGTGGCCATCATGAAAATATTGGTATCGCTCCTCCTCAGACATCGATTGTTTTATGATATAGGGTTGGCACCAAAAGATTTCTTATGATATCTAGTTTGGCAGAGATGCTAAATGGTGCCAGTCTGATATTAAATATGGCTGCCATCTTGAAAATCTTATTATAGCTACTCCTCCTGATTGTATAGTCGCATTGGCATGGTGTTTTCACCGAAGGTTCTCTAATAGTGCCTACTTTGTCTAAATTGAGAACAACCATTCAGACAATTTTATTGATCAGGAATATCAAAGATGGTTTCAGTTCTGAGCAGTCAAAAGGAAAATGCTCTTTTAGGTCAATAGAACATCTACCCCTTCCAGAAGCTTTTGTTTTCTTTTAATTTATTATTATTATTATTATTATTATTATTATTATTATTATTAATTTATAAAAATCGTTTTAAAATTGAAACATCATCCGTACTGCCTTATCTATGAAGCACCGGCTACGACCTGTAGTTTGATACCTGTCGGCTGATATTCATTAAACAGGTAAATGAACAGGCATGTAACTGTATATTTATGCATGTGATAAACTTGCACCTGTAAGTCATTATGGAAACTGTGCCGTGTTATGTGTAAGCACGGAAAGGCAGTTTGCTGATTAAAACTACATCATTTGAAATTACTCCTAATTGCACATATATATGAGTCTTTTAATAAGTTGAATACTTTCGTTGTTCTTAAAACATTTCGGATTGCTAAGTATACATACTAAACCCTATTTCATTGTACCTGCACTTATTTAAAGTGGATATAATATCTCACAACTGACAGGAAACTCTATATGTGGCGCAGAAAAGGGCTACACGATCTTGGAGTGTAAGGCACGGGATCTAGCCTGGGGTCACATAGGTGTGAAGCGAGTTTTTTTTAATTAATCTTAGTGCGTGCTTACTTATTTCTGAACTAAAATTGATCAAAATATGCTTACCAAGAGCCACAAGCTATGTATGCCATACATGTTGTAGACTTTTCTACGTCAAAAGTAACAGTGGGTTGCATGGTGAGGCAACACAAAGTTCTGCGTAAAGTCGAAGGTGTTGTGCGTCATTGCATTCCTATTTCTTTCATTCACCCATCCATCTTTTCACTTTTTAATTTGGACTCCTTCAACACCTAGCCGACCAACCACTGTGTAAAGGTTTAAGCTTTTACTCACGGCAGATATATTTGATTTTAGACAGACATTGCTTTAACACTTTTAAAACAAGTTCATGACACGATGTTTTCTCTTAAATTTTAGGATCGTTGAGAAGTCGTTTATACGTTTGCTATTTTTAGTAACGGCGGCCATAATTGACATCGTTTTGAATAATTGAGAGAGAACTTCATATTTGGATACGTTCTGTCAAATTTAGTCCTTTTCTGTTAAGCGATTTTGGGAAGTTTGAAATAAAAATTGTGAACGTACATCGGACGATACACTATTAATATAGAATGTTTATATATGTAGATATTTATGACATGACCATATGAAAATAGTATGCTTGGATACATAATCTGTTTAAAACCTATTCTGTCCATGAACTAAATCATCAAAACAACTTCCTTTTGGGTAATCACCTATTTTGAAAGGTCTATTTTCTAGCTTCGCACATTTGACAGTATTCGACAGTTTTGGAATGCATGCATACATGTCTGTGTGTATGTTAATATGCCTGGATGTATTGCTTGTGTGTTTGCATATGTATGTAAATGGGAATATATATAAATGTGTGTGCAACTGTCGATGAATATATATATATATATATATATATATATATATATATATATATATATATATATATATATATATATATACTCTCAAATAGTCGAAGTGAGCACGATATTGTAAAATAACGATAGTTGAAGATATACAGTGGCGTTTTACTGAAGATCTGTATATTTTGCCAGTTTTTAATTTCGGTTGAAGATTGATATTTCTACACAACTTAGGCAAGATGCTCAACGTATAACACTGATGTATTTCAAGGATCATATTGGTAACATCCACCATATGTAAGCAAGACCACTTCCGGTACAATGTTGGTTAAAAATTCATTTAGTTGATATGTTGTCGCCAAAACATCTTTGTTTCTATTGGCACTCACTCTGTCTGTCTGTCTGTCTGTCTCTCTCATCCGTTAGACAGATACTATTCTTGCAATGTAAGACGGAGACTGCTATTTATGACAGGGACAGGTCAACATCTTACTGCCAGCATATGTGACAAGACAAGCGGTGTTGGTTGACTGGAGATCTCGGCGGATTCTCGAGTCGGCCCATCCCAGAGTTGGTATATACAAGGTTTTTATCTAGAAATAATGACTGTCGACGTTGGCCCTTTCTGGAGTCGACCTATAACAATGTCGGCCCATTACAGATTCGGTCCATTTAATTTTAATTTTAATTTATTGTCACTGTCGGCCTATACCATTTACCATTCAACAATGTCGGTTTCGGCAACAGTTTGTCGTTGTTTTTTAAACTTAACTTTGATCTTGTTGTAATATGATAAAGCCGGGTTTAGATTAAAGACGCTGAAAGCAATTAAGTGAATGAGATGTTTATTTATAATGTAATCAAATGATGAATCTATCTGTTACCTAACTCGTGCGCATATTGTCTTACAATGGATTTAACAAAATGATATGCACCGAGTTAAACAAGTTATTTAAGGAAATGCTATCGTTATTAACTTGAGCTAATCAGAAAACGTAACGTAAACGAGTTATCAAACAAGAATTAGCGTATGGAACTTATATCCAAATATGATTGATATATGTATATATTACCATGGGTGGTCAATGTTTAGAATTTAAACGCAAACATGAACAATGTTTCATCTATCGTCAAGGGTATCAAATCATATGATTCAGAACGATTTGAGTGATTAAATACAGCAAACATGTACGGTCGCAAAAATCTACCGGTTATTGCATATTTTAAATATATTCATGAAATATTTGTTTGCTAAGAGCTTTCAGTGTGGGCATAATGTTATCAGTGTTGTGATGTAATGGTGGAAATTAGTGGATTATCTTAATGTGCTTAATTCTGTTCACAAAACCATGCTCGTCTGAGTAATTTCCGTCGAATAAATCGAGTCCCATAATGTTGTTAATTCTTACCGTCTCATTTTCTTTCATTTGTATGAGCTCAATATGCTGCGTTGTCAGACATATTTCCAGTTCATTACCAAATGAATATCACAATTGCTTGCAATACTCGTAAATATCAACTACATCCTCTGTTCCGAATCAACACCTCTTTGTATGGATATTACAAAATCTCACAGGCCGTTTTTGATGGGGGCCTAAATGGAATCCAGGTATACAGAATGCACACATTTCTGCTCAGTCTATAATCGTCTAATACCCGGTCGTTTCCTCTTTCCCTGCACTAATCCAAGTATGACAATTTCCTACGGATTGAATGGGTTGATTCTTTCTAAAGTTATCATGCTGAATTCGGTTGCATTATGTGCAAATGTGTTGTATGTATAATACAGATTTCTAGCCGCATTGCCTAAATATATCAGTAAATGTGGTTATTCATATTTCTGGGGCTTTCTGTTAATTTTACTCCCTGCGTCTTTAAAAGCAATTGTTAGCAGATTTAAGATCAGCCTTTGTAGGTTTTAGATTAATGTTAGTAGTTCAGTGTGTGTGTGTATATATATATATATATATATATATATATATATATATATATATATATATATGGTAGGTTTACTGCAACTTTAATTGGTTGTTATTTTCTAATTTAATGCTAATCTTTAATCCTTTTTACAATTTAACTTTAGAGCGATATTTTGAACATTGTTTTTCTTAAATTGCTGAATGTGTGCACCAGGTATTTCTTTTGTGTTGTACCATTAGTCGATAGGAACACGAAACTGAGTTAACAGCTTTGAAATACCTAGGCTGTTGCGTAAGTTTTTTTACTTTAACGTCATGTCATGCAGCTCGAGCCTTCTAGATGTTGATGTATTCAGAGAAATAGAATATCTCTTACTCGAGCAGTGTATTGAACAATGTTCACGTCGCATATGCAACAGAACAATTCTTATCGAACTTAGAGATCTGGCACTGTCATTTCTGATTGCAACGTTACAGACATGCTTTATATATGTCCTGATCAGTAGTGACCTTAATGGTGTAGATATCGAGAATACATTACGTGGATGATTGTCTGCCCTACTGCACAGCTTCTCGCTTTATACTCAAAATGTTTGGATTTATGATATTTAGAAACCCTGACTAAAAGCGTGAACAAGAGTTTCAAATAACTTTGACCCTGCCTCAGATATAAAAGTATGTAGGTGCATGTATACAAAAGGCAAATATGCAAATTCCTTCGGATTCCGCAAATAAAGTGCTATAGCAAATCCTTCTAACGGTTTATAACTTATGGTCATACATACAGAATATTTGACCCACACATAATTTACAAGATTTTCAAATAACCTTGAAATCGCTTTCAGTAGAGGTGTGTTGGATTATGGAGATGAAATAACTTTTGTTACTGATTATACAGTCTAAATTCGACATCAGTGAACTCAAGGTATTGGACTTCTGATTGTACAGGAAAGAACAATAATCATAATGTTGGAATTACATTGATCTTTATTCTGGGACAGACGTTTTGGATTAAAGAATAGAGGAACGACAAACCAATTTTGTATAACTGGTTATGGGGTGTAATTTTGATTATATAGACACTGATACATGGTATCCTCTTATAGTGTATCTCCCTTGGTATTCAAACAGATGTAAAGAGTGCACCATTTCATTTTGTGTGCACAAGGGACTATAATAACACAGAATCGCATTTGTACTAACCGGGTTCGAAATCAGGAGTATGATTGCAGTGTGCACGTACAGTTGCATCGTTAAGCATAACATCGTAAACGGATAAATACTGTATACTAAAGAGCAGATAATCTGTCAACAGGGCGAAATGATATTCATGTGACCAATATAACTAACTGGGAGATGGTGTTGCGGGGATCATTATTCTAGCGAGAATTCTCCTAACCCTATCCAATTACTGGAGGCGTCTTGTATCATAATGCCACCAGACTATTCCATACACGAGGTAAATATTCATACGAATGTTTGTTTTTAGTTCACATACATATATCTCTCAGTACAACTTTTTATTCTTTGATTAAGCAGCAGGCAGGGTGAACAGACCACTTGGCTGGAGACCTTATTTTACAAAAAGAAAGGTTCCTACAGGGGCTGAAAAATAAGGTCAATAACGCTAAACCGAACCTCCTAACTTTTATTATTACCGTATAGTTTGAAAAACGAATAATAAATCGTTTGGATTAGCTCATTTTTATTATTTTGTTTTTGACTTTTTTGTTTTTTATGTTATAATGCGTTTAGTTTGCTCGGCGGGTCACTCAATTTTTGTATTTCACCCTGCCTGCTGCTGTAATTAACCAAAGATTTTATCTAGACCTATACGATATCTAGATCTTGGATCATGTAGATTTATTGTAATAAATCCAAACGGAACAGCTTGTGCTTGAGCAAAAAAGTTTTTGAACTTCATCATATCCATATCCCCTGAACACCAAGTATAGTAAATATTCTGTAAAGTATAATTATCTACTCCATTAAACATTACTAAAATATTGCAGTTGTCTCTGATCACTTTAGGTATTTGTGTATATCGTTGTGTGACGTATATAACATCTGTATTCTTGTGTCTACCTCGAGAAAATGTTCTAGCTGGATTTGTTTGTCTGTCCAACATAACGTCATCGTACACCACTAAATTATTAATAAATCCATCTAGGTCATCTACAGATGGAGCCTCATCAATATCGGTAATAAAATCAACCACATCATTACCGTCTTCATTCAGTAATTTTGCATTTTCATTAAAATCTTTAAGTACTTCGTAACAGTGTTGATCATCTACGGATGGTGCTACTAAATACAATTTACTCCATTTTAACCACCGCATTATTAAATTTAATAATAATTGTGTTTTACCTGATCCAGATGGACCTATTATAATCATCCTTGTCGAATTTGGTAATGCTGGGTGATGCTTCACTGGCTCCTGTTTTCGTGTCGCCGAAAAGTCAATTATATCCATATAATAAATAATATGGATCTATATTGTGTTCGGTGTAAAATTCCTACACCCACTGCTGAACTAACTACAATAACAACGAAGAATAAACGACGTGCTCTGACAGGCAAATGTGTAAAATGTGGCACGAAGAAATACAAATTTGTTAAAACAAAGACAGGTGGAGATATAGCCACTTTATTAGGAAAATTACCAGGAACTCCGTGGGCTAAATACCCCGGTGAGAAACACTTACCAGGATATAATTATTGCGGTCCCGGAACTCGACTTGATATCCGACTTGATAATCAAGATCAACCAAGACCAGGAGAGCATCCAGTAAATAAGATAAATAAAGCGTGTCATGTTCATGATGTTGCGTATAAAAGTAAAGATTTACAACAAAGGCATCTCGCAGATGTAAAATTAATTCATGCATTAAATTCTATACCTAATAGATCTGTCAGAGATAAATTAGCTAGTTTTCTAGTAAAATCTGCCATGAAAAGTAAAATAATGTTAGGGGCTGGTAATTAATTATATAACTATTATAATGGAATCCATTTATTATAGCCCAAGAGGATACTGGAGAGGTAGATCAGCTATTAGTAAATTATCTGAAGCAGCAAAAGTCTCACGTTCTGTTGCTGCAGCTTGGTTAGCACGACAGGCAATATGGCAAATTTATCTACCACCACCTAAAAAAATTCAATATGCACATTTTGATGCCAGCGTCCCTAATGAGGTTCATCAAGCAGATATTTTATTTTTACCACACGATACTATTAAAACTGGTAAACGTCAATCACGCACATACAAATACGCATTAACTGTCGTTGATGTTGCAAGTAGATATAAAGAAGCTGAACCATTATCAACAAAGACAGCGTCTGAAGTTACATCTGCGTTTGAACGAATTTATCAGCGAGGACCTTTGCGATGGCCACAGTTATTACAGGTTGATCCTGGCAAAGAATTTCTTGGTACAGTATTATCGTTGATGAAGAAACATAACGTTAAAATCAGACGAGGACATACTGAAATTCATCGTGATCAGGCAATTGTTGAACGATTTAATCGAATACTTGCCGAGCGGTTATTTGGATACCAATACGCAAAAAAAATATCTACTGACTTTAAATCCGGTGAGCGATCTCGTGAATGGGTTGCAAGGTTACCAAATGTGATAGCTGCATTAAATAACGAAATTACTCGTTCAACTTCAATGAAACCTTCTAATGCGATCACAAAAAATATATACCCCGCAGTGATGACAGACACCAACCTCAACCAGTATTAGGTAATGTAACTGTAAGATATTTATACGAACCTGGTGAACTTGAAGGTGGTAAAAAAAGAGCAACTGATCCTATCTGGAGCGTGACTACACATACAATTTCTGGTGTAGTTAGATCTACTGGTAGACCTCCAATCTACAGATTAGATTCTACAGCCCCTCAACGTGGATTTGTGCGTGAACAATTACAGGTAATTCCTAAAGACACACAATTACCACCACATACAATTACATAACCAGAACCTCTACGTCGATTGCATTCAAGACAGGTCAGCATCACATTATCACGTGTATGACCAAGATCACTATTAATTCTATCTACGGTAAATTGTCTTGGATTATTATTCGAATATTGCCATGACATATTACAGTTACAACTTGCACAATTATTATTCTGTTGTGTTTTTAGTTTTATAATAAATTCAGTATCAATATCAAAGTCACGCTTATTTTTTTTATCACACTGCTTATAACCAGATAGTTTTTTTCTTATTACGTCATTATTAACAGTTTGATCATTATTTTCTATAAAATTCATAATAACTCTATGTAGTTGAGATATTCTTCTGACTCTAGTAACTGCGAGATAGACTAAATTCGACCATTCGATCCGATCATCTATAATCCAAATATTTGTATCAGAAATAGTTAACCCCTGTGATGAGTGAATAGTTATAGCGTATCCTAACGTCCACGGTGATTTATTCATATTCAGCGCATTCTCAACGATATTAATATCGACTAAAATAATATCATTCAAGACAAGATTCTGTATTCCACCACCAGGAATTTCAACATCAATATTCTGTCGTCGAGTATTTGCTGGGCGATAACACAAAGGTACAGGTAGATCTGAAAACTTTTCTTTATGTAACAGAAATAATTTATTCTGTAGTTCATCACGAACTATCTTTCTACTTGCAACTATTAAATCAGCGGGATTCCATAAATTTAGAAAATCACTCATAGATGTCTCTGGAATTACTCCTCGCATTATTTCACATTGTACTCTGTCTGGTTGTAGTCTGATTAATCTTTTAAATTACTTCAGTGGTTCATCAATAGCTCTATGATCATCATTTATTTCTTCATAATAATCTACATTATTCTTCAACCATTCATGTGGAGACTGTCCAATAAAAGGTGGTGGTTGACCATGATCACCGCACATTATTATAGCAGTATTTTTCGTCAATAGCCATTCAAGAAATGTTTTTAATGTTTCTAACGACACCGTGCATATCTCATCCCATATAATATATTTAGGTATATATTTCTCACCCATTCGCTCAGGAGTCCATGTGTCTCCACACCATCTAAAGAAACTATGATATGTACATGATCTTACTCCTCGCTCTTTTATCTCTCTGGCGAGTTTATGTGTCGGTGTCAAAACAATTATATCTGAATTATTATTCATGAATAATTTAATCACACGAGTTGTTTTACCTGAACCACCGCATCCATTAAGATAAACAGTTTTATGTCTAGCCACAGGATCACATACAGATGGCGCTGATGACTTTGATATTTGAATATTATTTTTGTAATATATTTCCCTAATTTCCACGTCGGCAGATTCAGAATAGCTAAGTATATTTTCTTGTTTTATTCTCCATGATCCCCATTCACCATTACCAAGTAGCGGTTTTAATAAATCTGTATATTTTTTATTTATATAAAACGAATCCGTGGCGACTCTGACAGCATCACGAGGAAATCTATTTATCATAGACAGTAGATTTATAGAAACATATGCCAAAATAGATGATCTTAAATGAGTAAACTGCGGTGAGTCACCATCAAGATAACTCACAACTGTACCTAGTTTGGTTCCGTCTGACAAATAAGCATTACTCCTATTTATAAATGTATTTTTTTCTGTTGTATCAGCAATTATAAAATCGAGTTCAGCATCGTCCATAATCAATCTTGTACAGTGTCTTTTATGATCATAGGCTCCTCCTTGGGTAAATTTACCAATTATCTTTCTACCAAGATCTTTTGCAAGTTTTTCATCGTGCTCGTCTCTGCATTTACGTATATTATTAGTAATTTTAATAATGTCATCTTCATTAAGATTAGGAAATCCTTTCCTGGCATCATCAATATTAAATCTATTTGGTTCTGGTAACCAAACTTGTTTCTGTGGACTATACGATATAATCGCCTCGCTCACCTGTAAAGATATTAAAATTCCAACATCAAGTATATATCGCAATAGTACTATTGGAACCCAACATTTTTCTGAAAAATGTCTTCCAAACCAAGCATAAGTAATCGGATGGAGATTTTCTGCAAATTCGAATGATTCTACATGAGCAAATCCTGTTAAATCAAAATCTGGTAAATGTCCGTTTATCGCAACCCTGGTCATATCGTGTGATGGATGTCCGAATCTCTTAAAGTATTCAGAACATTCTTCGTATCCAAGAAAACTTCCAGGATAACACGCTACCATATCAACGGATATAACGTCATTACACTTATATTTAGTATTCCATAATCCTCCGTGTCCATATTCTACACAGCTTTTCTTGACATCTTCAAGAAATTCCGATCGTGTTGGTTTCCATAAATTTTTCTCCTGAGCGAAATGAGCCGCTACAGATGGAACAGTAAAACAATTTTTTAATAATTGTCTAACTTTGACATCGTCTGAAGTATATTTCAGCGCAAGATTTTCCATTTCTACATTAAGAGATTCTATACGGTAAATATCACCATTAGGCCGTACAAATTGATCGTAATGATGATATTCTGAACTTTGAAATAACCAAACGGACACAGGGCCACTTTTACTGATATTTTTGATAAAATCAAATATATGTCCATCATAAAATTTTACCGCTCTGTCTAGTGAAAATATTGTTACTGCTGAGGTCCATGCGTGCGAATTATGATCAACGATTGTTATAGGAGCTCCTCTTGATTCATATTTTGGTTCGTACAATATCTCTCCGGTTAACGTCTTTACTCTTATTGGGAATTTCAATTTCTTTTCTAGTTCAGCGACATCTTTGATAGACGCTCTGGTATCTTTAACTGATTCTGCCCACATATTTATTTTTTTACGCCTTAAATCTGTTAAACCATTACCACGTATAGCATTTGTAAAATGTTCTGTAACTCGTTCAGCTACACAGTTTATTCTTGACTCTGACAGTTTCATAGGCTTTAGATCCCCGACGTCAGGTTTATTATTAAGCGGATATATTGCATATACAACTGCAGTAACTGGATATGCACGTTCATAATATATCTTATCAATACCAGTCAGTATTCCGGGCTTAGATTTCCTATTTAAGAGAATAATATTATTTCCTGACTGCACACGGACTGGATCGCGCTTATCACGAATAATCCAAATATCTTCTTCTGTATTTACAATAAATTTTATTAAAATAAAATATTTTTGATTATCAATGTGATTAATAATTACTTTTCCTCGTTTGTCATTCATCATATTAGTAACATTTCCAACTCTGAATGTTGACCATACATGAACAGCGCCATCGTCACGAAATTCATTTTTTGCTTCACGAATACGATCGGTTACATCCTCATTTGTTAAAGCTAGATCTTGCATCAAAGTACTAAATTTATATTCTGATAGTCTGTCAAAATCAAATCTGGCTTTTTTAGTTTCAATCATGGATAATTCCTCCATATAATTAAAACAAATATTTAAATTAAAATTTTAGTATATATATATAATGATTGAAACAAAAAACAAATGTGCTTGGCTCAAAATTGGATATACTTCTCTTTGTAATAAACCGTGCGTGAACAAATATTGCGGAAATCATGCACAAAGTTTCAAAAATGGAAGTACAGGACCAATACCGTGTGTGCAATGTGGTGTTGGAGTCAGAGGAAAAACTCCATTGTGTATAAAATGTGGCGGAAAAAAATATAGAGAACTAAAACGATATTATGACAAAAAAAATAATACTTTGACATTATCAGGTAAATCTCCTATACAAACCGTAGAAGATTATCTGACCAGATTTCAGAATAATGATTTAAACAAATAATATTACATATAATGAATCAGACAAATCAGACTTATGATGAAATGATCGACAATGATATTATAAGAGAATTAAGAAAAGAAGCATTTCGTAATAAATACGAATTTGTGAAACATCCAGTATATACAAATTATGAATCATCCCGAGATGGTATGATCAGACACTGCAGATTGAAAAAACAAGTCGGTAATCTTGATAAATTTGGTTATTTTAGATTTAGTGTTACTAAAGAAAAAAATACTTATCAAGTAGATTCGTATTTGAATGTTTTCATGGAGTAGTTAAAAATGGACTTGTAGTTGATCACATTGATGGAAATCCCAAAAATAATCGGTTATCTAACCTGCAAGCTATTACACCTAGTCAGAATTCTGCATGTGGAAATACAGGAAGGTGTAAATTATTCGGAAAGAGATCTATTAAATCCATAAATACAGAAACAGCACAAGAAATAACTTTCCCCTCAATTAATGCGGCTGCAAAATATTTTTGCATACATCCACAATCAGTAAAACATGTAGCTGATCATATACAAAGATCAGCATATTCATTCAAATACGATCAGCGGATAATATTTGAATATATCTAACTCTCTCTTCCTAATAAATAAATTGTATATAGTTTGACTCTATATTTTGCCACGGATACCTTCACCGTCGCTGCTCTCAGTGTCACTTTCACTTTTGACAGAATCAAATAACATAATTTTTCTCAGTTGCATTACACGATTATCTACAATCTTCTTTTTCTCGTATTCACGAGATAATTCGGATCTAATATTTTCGATCGAACGTGCAAGAGGCGCAAATAGCTTTACCTGTTTTTCATTTACCACCTCCAATGATTCAAGCATAGACTGATAGATTGATTTTACAAATTTATAATTGGATGGTAATGTGTATTTATTGTCAGTTTTTCTTTGTTTTAATATTTCATAATCACATAATATTTTTTCAGGATCGAGATTATCAGAGAGATTTATTCCGTTATGTTTTAATTTTTTAATAGCAGAAATAATATCATTAATGTTTTCTTGGTTCATTATATAATAAATATTTCTTTAAATAAAAAAGTTAATAGTTAAGTTTTTAACTTTTGACTTTTGACCTAAAAATATCAAAAATAATCAGTAGCATGATGTCTTTCTTATGACCGTTATTGGCACTCCATGTTCTGTTTCTATTTGGCTAGCATTCTTTCTGAATGTTTCCTTGTGGGGGTCTTTCAAATGAGATAGAGAGCTCAGGCATGCTACTGATTATTTTAGGGAGCTCTGTATTGCGAATTCAATAACCCTCCACCAAATCAAGCCCCGGGGTAAGTGCAAAACGCACTCACCACGTTGTTTAACGTGATGAGGGGTTGAATTCGTTGGGGGCTGAGCTCCCCAACCTTATAAAATGGCATCGTTCCGAATACTGTCGACACTCGTCAGCCACAGGAATCGAACCACGGTTGTCAGTATCATAGTTGCAACAACTATACCACTGAGCCATTTTCCGATTCATACATACATATAAAATTATTATGTAGTTAACCCAACACTGAATAAGCAGACAAATTACGTACGACCAATATACTGAATAAAATCACAATTATTGTACAACTGTAGCGTGTATTTACTTAATTTACAAACATTATTTATATATACTATATAAAATAATCGCACATTACATTTTCTGTAAGAGTTATCGTTCGTTAAGGTCAAATACATGTGTTATAGATAAAACTAACTTTACGCACTCGTATAAACCGACGTGAATTTAAGGTTATCAGAGTTAAAAGATGCATCAATATTCCTCTCTGTTACAAATTGATGCTTTACTAACAGCTAATCACCTACAGAAAAAGAAATAAGTCACTAAATAATTAACGAAAAACAAGAAGTATTTATTGTCTGTAAATCGAACGTAGTAGTAAGGGAAATAATCGTTTAATTTACTCCGCAGAGAGAGATAGCCGAGTTATCTCGCTTTATTATATATACAATTGTTTTAATCATAGAAATTGATTATTATTCATGTATTTACTCATCAGATTATTTTTTACCCCCTGATTATGTAATCGGACGTTCTACGAGCGTATATACAAATTAATATTAAGAGACTCTTGTCTTAGATCCAAAATGTTTCCTGCCTGGTCGGTGAGTTTGAAATTTATTCTTGTCAGAAATGGATTATGAACTCGTAAATAAATTGGGTTAATTGGTTCAGATACAATTAACCAACCGGGCGGGTCTTTAGGACTGAATGTATATAGTATATACCCCTGTTGAGCCTGGTTAGATTTTGAAAGATCTACTTGATAACTGTCATCAATTACGTCACATACTAGATTGACCGCGATCGTAGATGTTATATTAACAATACCAGGTGAGATATGGCGACCTCCACCATGTGGATCATTATTATATTTAAGAATATTTGGTGTAGGTATTAATTTTTTCCATGAATCACATATTCTTTTAAAGTGTTCATCAATAAGATCATTAACTGACTTCTTTAGCTCTTCAGAGTTAAATCCGGGAATTACAAATGTTGGTAGCTGTTCTTCTGTGATTCCATAATATTTAAGAAATACTGTCTTAAATAAGCGTTTATAGCTTACACGCTGAATAGGATCATCTTCATTAACTATATAAGTACTATGAAATCTATCTACCGGTACGTTTAATGGTTTTTCTCTGTCAACGATAGCCTTATTTACATATTCTAAGTCTGATGCAACCTGATTCAAATGTTATATTGTTTCAATTATTTGATTTTTTAAGTCATCGTTGTAGGAAGTGCTAATGCTAGAAAATAAATTTCTTAGATCATTAAGTACACGTCCGTGTTCAGATTTAATTGGTCTTGATTTTGAGTTAATTTCTTCAACATTTATTGTTGCTATTCTTGTTGTACCTTTACCCCGAACGAAATCTATATAATGAGTATGCTGTGCATAACCACGATAAGCATCCGGAGTCTCTATAAACGGATAAATTTTTCGATATTCTGGAAGTTGTATAAATTTTTTAACATCTATGACGAAATCAGATCTCTGTGGTTCTGATGGTCCTTGATAAACCGGTGGATCTTCAGGCCAACCTAATACTGATCTAATCGAACTTTGATAAATATCTACGGAGTAATTAGGGGAATTTATTTCAATAACCGCAGATAGTGTTGGTTCGTAGACAGTAATTGCTATTTTTGATTCTTTTCCTGTAATAGATTTAATTCTGCGTTGGAACTCATCATTAATCTGTTCTATTTGATAACTACCCGTTGGAATAGCAACTACTTGCCAATCAGGAGTTCCATCAGGCTTATTCTTATTAGCGAATACTAATGAATTATTTGGCTGTAGTCCACCAAATGGTTTTGATCTAATATTTGGCCAGCTATAATAAACCCGTAACTGTGCTAATGTTATTTCTTTTGCAGGAATTGATGTTGGAAAATTGACACTAAACTCAGGATTGGTCGAACTTAACGATATCATAGTAGTTTTTAACGGAGTCGTATTAGTAACGATCTGCTGAAGTAACTCCCTGTCTGTCATTATTATTATTGTTGTTATTTAATTCATTAAAATCATTAGCGATCACCTTAAAAGCATCATCATAGGTTTTCATAATCATAGCAAATTCAGTATCGGATATTTCACCATCACTGACACACGAAGAAACGTACAAAGATAGTTTAGAGCATGCCTCTGCCACTGTATGTAATTTAATCATATAATCGTGCAATTTAGCATTTGTACAAGTATCTATCTTTTTGGCTATAATACCTAGAACACCAGCAATAGTCGTTGATGCTGAAACAATAATGGTTATAACAGTAGGTGCTGTCATCGTCAACATTGATAATAATAATCCTGTTCCAGTAATAACAGCAGAAACCGAGTAAACAACTACATCGATGACAACTATACGTCTTTTGTATTTTTTTATTTTCGTGTTATAATAGTCGATAAAATTATTTAGTTTAGTCAGACGCTCACATACCTGATTGCATCTGTAACGTTGAACGTCGATGCGAGACTGAGTTTGATCCATTATACTAACAACGTCATTTAATTAAGTTTCAGATACGAATTCTAGGCACCACCAGTAACGTCTCGGAGGCATTTCTGTTGATATCAGAGTAAAGATTTCTTTGATGTTCTTGGTTAGCATCACCAATAGAGGATTACCATATTCATTCGGTGATAATGAAGTGGCAGCATTAATTTCCGAACCGTATATAGATAACCTGTATAACCCAGTTACTTCTGCGGTATGTTCGAGTGTATTATTTTGTGGTGTCCATGTTGATGATCCTGATGCTACTGTATATACGATATTTTTAATTTGTCCGTGTGGAATTTTAATTAGATTAGTTTTTTGAACAATACTAGGTATTCCACTGACAATATCATTGAGTTTCGTATTAACGTCGGCTAGTTTTATGTCAACGGTTGGTGGATCACCAAAAAATTCTTTAATGGATTTGTTTATATTTCTACGAAAATTTAAAAAAGTTTGTACGTGATTAATATAATCAGTTTTAAATGCAGCAATTCCATCATTAATTGTAGCTAGCGAAGTTGTTATAGGAATTTCCTTATCATCAACATACTTTTTCGTTGCAGCATCAAAATCATATTCTGGTGTTCTAAGATTATTAATACCATTATTATTCATGTTGAGAAATGCACGGATTATACCGCCGTTGACCAATACGTACTTAGATTCTTGATCGTCGACATATTTCTTTGTTGCAGCGTCCGCAACTTCGGTTGGGTTTCCAAGATCTATAATTTTATTTTGATTCATAATAATGTTACCTGTAAATGAATCACCAGCTTTCTTAATATAATCGCTGACTGACGTACCGGAATCTTGTATTTTACCCTGATCAGTAAAAGTAACTATATTATTAACAACCGCGGTGGGAACTCGTATAAGTACATCTGGAAGTTGTATATTACTAGTTTTTAATCGTCCTTCCTTATCCTGAAAAACAACTACTTCGTTTTGATCCACACTGGTTATATTTAATAAATCATCAATTTCATTTCTGAGCTGATCGAGAGTTGCGTATTTAGATAAATCAGCTTGCTGATGACCTTTACCACGAGAAGATCTTCCACAAATATCCACCATTATATTTACTAATGTCTGTTTAAATGTGACGTCGTAGTATATTCATGTACAACTTTGTGAGGTGGTTTTGTTGATTTTGATATAGCATCAAGTACGTTAAGTACTTCTCGACCACATATTGGTGGATCAGTTCATGTTTGTGTTGGTAACGTTGAATACCATATTGGAGTACTTTGATAGCCGCTAATATACTTTAAGGATTCTTTTGGTGGAGCTAGTCCATATGAATCAAAGTAAATAATTCCACGTGGATCAATTGCATAAGCGACCCAATGCGTGCCTGGACCAGAATTTTCATCGAGATTAATAATACCTGTTTCAATGTTATTTGGTTGTTTTGGTAATTGATCACGCATGAAAACTCCTCTAAAATTTTTTATTTTTAATTTTTTAGCAGCATCTAGTAAATCAAAATTGGACATAGGAGATATCAGTAAATTGTCCCTGGTAATCTTAGGCCCTTTCCGTACCATGAATGTGGAGTCCCTGGTAATCTTAGACCCCTTCCCTTTTTTTTTATTCCCTTTCCTGTTGCTTTCTTTAATGCCATTCCAGCAGCGGTTCCAACAGCGCCTAATGCAGCTGCTTTTGCAACAGCTGGAGCTGCAGCGGCTATTAATGCTGGTATTGCTGCAAGAAGTGGAAATATACCACCCGTCTTAATGATATCTTTGATAGCACCCGCAGAAAGATTAAGTTTTATACCTTTATTTGATTTTTTAGATTCATTGAAATGCCCGAGCTGACGTTCTGTAAGAGATAATTTATTTGAGCCGCTCATCTGATCTTTCTTTAGCGATATTTTTAATCCACAGTTATTTTTTGATGCTGATTGTATCCTTTTAATCTGACCAGGAGTCAGACTAACACTAACGTGATTATACGACACTATAATATTCATAAACGATCTAATTACATGTTTTCTACTGGCGCATCAACGACTCTCATTCGTCCACCAGTACCTTCAAGTAACATCGATTTATCGCTGAGTATGACAGCAATTGCTCTGTAATTAGGAATATCTATAATATTTCTGTTAACATGAGCTCGAAAATGTATATCAACTACTGACTGTCTGGTTAAATCTAAATGTTCTAACGAAAAGTAATAAATCGGATATAAGGTTGTAAAATCCAATTGTGATATTTGTAAACCAGTATCAATATTTTGATCACGACCCATGAACGTCATTAGACGATGATATGCACGTGCTACATGATTTTGTTCAAAATTCAGTAATATATCCTCGGATGGTTATTGATGTCCATTTATTCTTAAAGAAACTTCGGAAACACCAAGATTATTAAATATCATTAAACTTTTTATCTGATTACCTACACGTGTATTATCCTGAAGCGCAATAAATATATGTCGTGGCGCAGAAACACCTTGCTGAGAGGCTATTTGCCATGTAAATAAACCATTAATTGCACTCTGAACAGCATCTGTGGTCATTGTTAACCATGACAACGCTGATTTACCACCTTGATTCATAAAAGCAAGTAGACGTTCTTCTTCAGGTATTGTTGGAGTCATCACCGGCATCCATAATGAAAATTTGGTTAATACTACTTTACCATGAAGTGCTCTAGTCGCAGCATCATCAGCACCAGCGGGATGCCATATTGCATCATCGTCTGTAGCCTTTCGTACGAGTACAACAGTATGTTTAGTTCCGAAAATAACTTTTCTGACATTTCTGCAAAATCCAAATATGTGTGAAAGTGGAATTGCACATGAAAATCTCCTATTACCTTTCAACATTGTTTTACGTGATGCAAATCCTAAATTAAATTCTGAATTAGCACCATGAACCACCGGCCACACATCAGCGTCATTGGTGTTGGCGTTGTTTCTAGGTCGTCTTATATTATATTGTATGTTGTTAGGGTAATCAGTTGTTATCCTTCGCAAACATCATTGATGGACCAGCTGATCTTGAATAATCGTCGCTGTATCTTGCTAAACCCAATATTGTTGTAGCAACATCAACGTCTTTCTGAACTGATTCAATATTTTTACCATCAATCATATACGTAGCGCTGTCAAATAACGCCATAATACCATTATTAACAAAACTAAATCTGTCATCGGCTCCATATGCAGTATTATCCATTTTTAAAATTTCACCTTCAACCTCAATAAAAGCCTCAGCGGGTAAGAAATATCTACTTGTATCCTGAACTTGCAGTTCAATTCGTCCACGCTGATCTGGAATTCGAGCATCATAAGAATAATATTAATAATCACGCACAGACTCATCTTTAAGTACTGGTGCGTCCATGTCAAATGCGGGATCAGATATACGCTTGAACATCTTTATTATAAATATTATCGTCTAAAACGAAGACCACTTCGGGAAGTGAGACCACTTCCTGCTATCAGACTAGCGGTTATATTTTTTTCTTTTTCTGACATTGGTACATCAGCCAACTCTGTAGTTTTTGATTAGCAACTTGATTTATTATTTTACTGACATTTGCAGGCATTACTTCAGTACTAGGTAATTTTACAGGTTGAGGTTTTCGTCGTATTAATCGTGCTAGTCTATCTTTAATCGCTGAAAATGCTTTACCAGCGAGATTACCCATAGCACCAATACCTTTTTCACGAACAACATCAATAGCTTTCATTCCCAGTTGCTTTGCGATCGGTATTGCTTTTGGGGCTATCCTTCTAAATAAACCCTGAACAACATCACCTAGTCCATCTCCGTAGGTTGTTTTATATACTGGTAATCGTGAATTTATTGCCCTGACCATGGTTGGTCCACGGTGAGTACTATGTACGATCATTTTATCATAGTAATTGTATTTCATTACGTACTTAGTCACTGTAGTAATCATCGGCAATTTCATTAATAAGAGACTGATAAACATCAACGTCCATGATACCGCCAGTAAATAACCGTCTACAGATATCGGCCACTTCATTAATTATTTCTGGAGAATTATTACCAGATCGTTTTCCCCCGATGAGTATTTCTAGTCGTTCAACATCGGCAAGGACGTTATTAGGACATAGAGCAAAATCACCTCCGGTAGAAAGACCGCTTCCTTTTTTACTAGATTCTTTCTGTCTTTTTTCCTTTTCTTCACGTTGTTTCCACCATTCGTCTGTGGTCATAGGATGATCTTGTTCTTCCCCTTTACGCTTTTGTCGCTGTCGTAATTGTTCTTGTTGTTGCGGTGTTAACTGCATGAATGCGATATAGTTATCAATCGCATTATTGTAATCAATAAACCTCTGATCAGTATTTCTAGCTTGATCAACTCCGTAATGAATACGAAATATCCACCTGTACCATAATTCACGATTAACAGTGTCATATGCGTAATCAGGTTTTAATAAATTTATTCGGTTATGGTAACTCCTGACCGCGCTTTTAGCTAAGTGAACTACGTTTTTAGCCGATTTGATATCATTAATGGCAGCATCAGTGAATTTGTCAACTACATTAACTCTGCCCCGTGCTGGTTCAGCAGGCTCTGGTTCAGCAGGAGGTGGTAACGCAGCAGCTATCTCGACCGGAAGTTCTCGCAGAAGTTTCTTCGTTTGTTTAGTACGTTTTGCTATTTTGCCGGTCGCCTCTGCAATCTTCTCAGAAACAGGAAGAAGACCTTTAGTGGTTTCTGTAATTGGTTTAAATAATTGTTTAGTATCCTCTTCAAATTCAACATGAGATTCCTGACGTTCTTGTAATTGTTGCTTGACAGCATCACGAACAGGTAAATATTTTCTAATTGCTTCTAGTCGCTCTCTTGCTAATCTAGCAGAATGAGGTTCTCCGATGACAACCATATTAATAATATTTATAATAATTGTTTAAATTACAGCAGCAGGCAAGGTGACTGACAAAAATTGAGTGACCCGCGAGTAAACTAAACGCATTATAACAGAAAAAACAAAAAGTCAAAACTAAAATAACAAAAATGAGCTAACCCAAACGATTTATTATTCGTTTTTCAAACTATACGGTAATAATAAAAGTTAGGAGGTTCGGTTTAGCGTTATTGACCTTATTTTTCAGCCTCTGTAGGAATCTTTATTTTTGTAAAATAAGGTCTCGTACAAAGTGGTTTGTTCACCTTGCCTGCTGCTCAGGTTGTCCCGTTTGATGTAACATTCACGTGTCTGGTGTAGAAAGAAGAACTAATGAGTCAATGGAATTACGTTACAAAAACTTACGATGGATATTACACTGAAGGTAATGATATCTGACTTTATTTATATTTTAAATCTCGAATTATTGTCTCTTTTTTACCCGGGTCGTAATTTAGTAATGGTTGTTTTATGGAATAAAACACATTGAAATGGAGCGATTTCGTCGCAACTGGTCATGGATTACAACATGCACAGATAAAGAGATCCAGTGCAACAAGACTGTTGTGTAATGTGCAGTTTAAACTCCATATTGCAATGTTTATTCTCCCTTCCTCTCTCTCTCTCTCTCTCTCTCTCTCTCTCTCTCTCTCTCTCTCTCTCTGTTAGCTACACATTCGTAGAAATTTTATGTTTATGGCCCCGTATAACTTTAAACATCTATATAAATGCTGACATTTCATTGAATTATGGATATATACACTACCATCATGGTATAAACATTCGGTATCGCAGTTATGTCTGTACATATTGTATAATATGTATTGTTGAGAGGTTTTCCTGTTTGTTGTCACACACCAAGGTGTCACGTGTAGACGGACACATTGTTGTGTCAAGTTGCAGAGAAAGCAAGAATATGAGGCTTCAATGTATCCTTTAAATTACAGCCCAGAGAAATATATTGCACAGTAGTACTCTGCTATACTCATCTCTTCTTTTCACAAGGTAGTTAAGTGCAGTAGGTAGATCGGTTTATAGGGAGATTTACTTGTGTCTGTCTTCTTGTGCTTTTGAAGAAGTTAAAATAACCTGCTGAACATGTGTGATTCGCACAAAATTAACTGGGTTCAGGAGAGCCTTTAATGTACGGCAATAAAGACAGCAAATGTTGATTGCTAGTTGTATTTTACACAGAGCCAATATTCCGACTAATTCAATAAAGTTGTTTTTATGTAATGCAAGAAAACGACACAGTGGTAAACAGATGGCAGGCTTTTTAAAGAGGAAAATGTATTTTCGTTTAAAATGGTACGAAACATAGCGATATTTACTGGATTAACATTAAGCTAATTTTGTATTTATGACTCAACGAACTTTTAGTGTAAGCATGACGATGTAGCGGAAGGACTTCTGTTTTCATTCCTGCTAGTATGAACAAAATATCTACAAAAAGTTATTTCAGTGAAACATTACAAGTTTATACAGGGTAGAGCAAGAAGTAAATGGTTAGTCTAAAAAATTAGAGTTAAGTGTCTTTTTTTTGTTCGGGTCGGAAGCTACTGGATCATTCTCGTGATGTATGTTACGAATATTAAGTGATTCGTATGTTATTACGACCTATTCAATTCAATTAATTGAAACAAAATATATCCGCACAGTCTGTTTGGAATGAACAAGGCTCTATATCAACATCTATATTCGGTCTACGGCATGACGTTTTTTGCTTAGTAGACATGTATTATCCAAACCGTCTCGAAGCATATAGTATTTCTATTTAGCTCTGAAAATCAAATACCGCACTACTTTAGTGCACACACTACAGCAAATAAGTATTTTCCACCAGTGAAAAACAGGACCTGGTCAGGTTGGTCAGCCCTATTAGGTAGTGAAAAAGCAAACATCCTTAATCAAAATCAGTATACTTTTCTTTTCATCCGTTATTTGTGTCGCGTTTTCTTTCTTTTTTCCTTTTTAATCGTACATTTCATTCAGCAATGATAACCTGCTTGAGCAGGGAGTCTAAATAATGACGGGGTATGGATGAAAGGCTAAACGTCACGCTATCTGGCCTCAATGCAACTACCAATGTGAAAAGGTAATTGCAAAGCAAACAAAAACATGTTACACGGTTCTGTGAAAATTAACGTCTTTTTTTGTTCCATTTACCAAGGCGACTTCTTCCGACCCCGAAATTTCACTTAGATTCTTATGGAAAAGAAGATTACTAACAGCGTTTGCATATCGGTAAAGCATAGTAGTTTACCAAGATCTATATTTCAGTGTTGGCCCATACCTTAAAGATACGGCTTACCAAGATCTATATTTCAATGTTGGCCCATACCTGAAATATACAGCTTACCAATATCTATATTTCAGTGTTGGCCCATACCTTAATGATACAGCTTACTAATATCTATATTTTCAGTGTTGGCCCATACCTTATACAGCTTACCAAGATCTATATTTCAGTGTTGGCCCATACCTTATACAGCTTACCAAGGTCTATATGTCAGTGTTGTCCCATACCTTAAAGATACAGCTTACCAAGATCTATACTTCAGCGTTGGCCCATACCTTTTACAGTTTACCAAGATCTATATTTCAGTGTTGGCCCATATCTTATACAGCTTACCAAGATCTATATTTCAGTGTTGGCCCATACCTTAAAGATACGGCTCACCAAGATCTATATTTCAGTGTTGACCCATACCTTATTCAGCTTACCAAGAGCTATATTTCAGTGTTGGTCCATACCTTATACAGCTTACCAAGAGCTATATTTCAGTGTTGGTCCATACCTTATACAGCTTACCAAGAGCTATATTTCAGTGTTGGTCCATACCTTATACAGCTTACCAAGAGCTATATTTCAGTGTTGGCCCATATCTTATACAGCTTACCAAGATCTATATTTCAGTGTTGGCCCATACCTTAAAGATACAGCTTACCAAGAGCTATATTTCAGTGTTGACCCATACCTTAAATATATGTACAGTAGTTAATTAGATGTTTTGTTTCAGTTCAGAAAGTCACGATCTCACTAAAAGGAAAATATACAAGCTAGTGTTTAGCAAAACACGACACTAAATGTTGTTCTTGTTCTGGCCATCTGAACTTGACCACTACCTCGTCCTCTTTGTCTTGGTCTTGGGGTTCTGTTTTCACGCTATCCTCCCATTCCATGTCCAAAGATTCTCTACCGTTCAATGAGGGATAAGTGTCTTCCATTGTTTCTAATAGTCTAGAATAACTTCTCTCGAACAGTTGATTTCTATGGTATTATCGAATTCGGCATACAAGATGACGTTGACCGTCTCGGTGAGAGCTTCTGCAAACTGAAGTTCCACACGCAGTTGACCGGATTTTATAGGGTGGAAATGTATCTCATCGCTGCCTTGGTCTGGAGTGAAATCAAAGGCCCACAAAGTGTAACCTCCTACATAATCTTCGTACGAAATACCGTGACTAGTGTTGGTTACTAGTTGTCCGGTAGCTTCGTACAGGGACAAGTACCATCTCAAGTAATTCTTCTGGGCAAAGTTAGGTTCGAAGGGCCTGGTACACAAGGTCTTGCCATCGCGACTGACTTCGATTTTGGACACTCTGTAGTGCTTAAACTGGAAAGGAATTTGATCGTGGGCTCCGTTGAGGGCTGCATTACTGACGATGCCAACGATTAAACGTTTGGGTAACTGTCCTTGGAACAGATGATCTTCGATCTTGGATCGGAGTCAAGCAGCAACGGTGAATGTTTTCCCTTCTACACGTTGTACCGGATACTTGGCGGTCGATCTGCTCACTGTGTGACTGATGTCGTTTCCCGCTTTAGGTAACACTTCTACGCGACGCACGTAAAGTCTGGCTTCTTGGATGATGGTTTTGTACTCGTTGGTATGAGCCATCAAATGGAAAGCGACACTGCTGCGATTGAGTCTCAGGCGAATATCCACTCCGTTCAGCAAGTACTTGTCTTGCAACCACATGTCCAAATGCAAGCGATCCATCATTTCTAAACTGCGAGCTTGCAGGATTTTCCTTCGACGGTTTTTAAAACCCACATTGTGAGGATTGTCATCGGCTGTCAGGGCTGTGTCGTTAAACGTGTCTTCACCTGCGGTGTCAGGTTTCCATACCACGCAAGCATCCAGATGAATGTTCTTGGCCTCTTTTTCATACGTCAAGAGATTTTCTAGGTACGCTCGGTTAGGGTAAGTATCCATACTGCTGCTGACCAGTTAGTTATTCAAGTACAAATCCACTTCGCTGAACAAGGAATGCATGAAATTGTTGACGGGAGCTACTATGGCATCGGCTCCCGGATTGGTGTTGCCGGTTTTGATCACTTTCAGTTTCAGATACAAGTAACTGCTTTTCAGATCGATGTAATCTTCGGGTTGTCCATTGATTTCAAACTCGATGGGAGCTGAATCCGTCAAAGAGGAGACGGGATGAAATTCTACCCATTGGGATTCTTGTATCGTCATCATGGTGGGTGGCATGGCAAACAGATCCAGTTCCGACTTGGAACAAGCACAAAACTCTCGGTGCATCATTTTCTTTTTTTAATAATCAAAAACGTCTAAGTCTCGGACGGTTTGTCTTTTCTTAGTCTTTCTAGCTCTAGGGGTGTGAAGTCCTTTGAAGGGGTGTTTTCGTCGTCTTTTTCTGCCTTGTGCTTGCTGCGGCGTCAGGGAAGCAGGAATGTCTGACTCGGCATTGCCCAGGGCATTTATAGGAGTTTCTCGCCGGCCCAAAATGTCTTTGCCCGTTTGAAGCAAGACATTTAGCCTGCTCTCAAGAAAGCTTCCTTTTGGTTTTGTTTGTCAGTGATGACATTTTGGAGAAATTCTTTACCTTGCGTCAACGCGGCATCTTTCAAGGCGTGCAATCCTCGTGTCACCATCGGTTTCAAAACGGGGGCCACTTTACGAAAGGCTGATTTAGCATATCACCTAAACCATGCCTTCGCTGTTGAGCGACTCCTTGGTACACAGGATACATGACTGACAAAGGGTTAGAGTAATCGTTTTCGAAAATGGAGTTTCACTGTGACTTTCCCTTTGGTGAATGAAATATTTTGTCCCAGATCTCCTTTTATAGCAATGTTGACAGTGTCGAAATACGACTTACTGACGGGCAAATAGTGAGGATGTACAAATTCGCGGTGAACATGATAGGTGTTTCCACCTTCCTCGTCAGCAGCCGTGGCAGAATCCACTTTGAAAGGAATGACACGCAGTAACGGTACGGAGGTGTGTCCCAACACGTTGTACTCCACCACATCGGAATACACAAACATCAAATTCAGTCCTTGGTTCATTTCTACAGGGAATCGAAAATATTTCGCAAAATCCAAGTTACTGGTCATGGCTGGTATTTCGTTTCTAATCTTGATCATCTTGAGGTCTCCACCCAAAATGTCATACAATTCAGGACAAAATGTAATGGCCAATACTTTGTCCTCTGAAAATTTAATCATTAGGCGACGAGCTATTTTGTGGTACTCGTGGGTGACACTTTTTCTGGCTTTCTCCAAGGCTTTACCAAACATGAAATTGAACCTGTCAGCAATGGCGTTCACCAAATGTTGACCATTAAAATAATAGCCCGCAGGAATTTTCAACCTGTAAGTGGTTCGTTTAGTTTTGGGGTCTTGTGATTTCACAAAGTCAGCTACACTGGCGCGTTCATCGATGGCTTGTTGCACTTGTTCGTCATAAACTTCTACCGTAAAGGTGTTTTGATGTTCGACGATGTTTTTGATTTGTGTAGGGTGAATCATTTCGACCAAAGCCACTTCCCAATGGGCTTCGTGATCCAATTGGATGGCTTGCGGTAATCTGGCCGAGAAACGGCACAAAGTGTTATTGGGAAACACCTCCATGGAACTGTCACTGGGTAACGTTAAGTAAAATTGGTTGTTCATAATTCCAGAGTTCTAGTGTCCGAGGAGTCACTGGAAGTCAGAGGAGTGTCTAAAAGAGGATGGTTAGAGTGACTGTTTGAAGGGGGACTAATGCTGGACACAAGACCCCCGTTGTTGTTTCCGTTGGAGGAATATTTCAGAGGCGGATTGGGAAGAAGGTAACCAATGCATCTGCTGAGTAAAATGGTCCACAATTGTTTGTCTCCTTGTTGCAAACTCAAACTGGCAATGTCAGCACCGATGACACAATACACCACAAAGATTTGGCAGAAAAAGATTTGCGTTTTAGGCACACGTTCTCCACACCACACCCACAAGGGTTGCCTTTGTAGATCTTGCAGAGAAGAACTGGGGGAAGGAGTGGTCACTGCAGTATCTGAGGCTGTGTTGAAGGGCATGATGGTCACTTCTTTTTATAGTCAATGAGTTGCGAAGCGTCAATCCAAGAGTCAAAACTGGGAGGATATCCTTTCCAATGTACTTTGACTTCTTTGACACGTCGTTTTCCCCACTTTACGAGTTCTTCGATCGAGAATGCTTTCGATCTCGTACACGTCGTCTTCTTATTTGGTCACACGTTGTAACTCAGGCAAGTAAAACGTTCCTTTTAACACTTCCCCGTTCATGTCTTCCAATTTATAGACGGGAGGATAACGGCCACGCACTCGTTCAGTGACACGAAACAATTCGGTGGTCCAGTTGGGTAAGTAACCTTTGTCGAAAGTGCGTTTGGTTTTGCCAATGCGCACCCAATCTCCTGATGTCAACACTCCACCTTTCTTGGGGACAGTCACTGTTGGGGACGTAGCAAACAGGCGCTCGAAGACGGTCACTTCGTTGTCGGGAGTCACTTCTTGGGGGGCACGTCCAATGCTCCATTGGTAAGATTGATTGTACGATTGGACAATGTGTGGCAAGACGTCAATGTACTTGAGAGTGTGTTGATGCGTAAAATATTTCCACATGCGTTCTTTCAAGGTGCGTTGAAAACGTTCCACGATGCTGGCTTTGGTTTCGGGATTCTCGGTGGTGAAAAAATGAATGTCACGTTTCTTCAATTCTTTTTGGAAAGCTTGGTTTAGAAATTCGGTGCCTTTGTCAGTTTGCCATCGAAAAGGGTGACGACCACTTTGTTTCAACACCAGTTTGAGGGCTCGCACTAACTCACTGCTCGATTTGGAAGTCAATGGTACGACCCAAGAAAATTTGGAAAAGACGTCGATTACACAAAACAAATATTTGTAGCCACGATTGTAGGTGGCCAAATGAGAGACATCGGCTAAATCGGCTTGCCATTGATGATCTATACCCTCCATTTGGGAGCGACTTCTGGAAAATTTTCGTCGAATGGGTTTGTGTAAGGTGTACGTGGCTTGTTCTTGTAACCATCGTTGCACCTGAGGTAAACGGATACTTTTCAGTCGAGTTTTGGCAGCACGATACAATTTCTGAACTCCTCCGTAACCTGCGGGATGGGATGGATCGTAGTAAATGCTGGCTAACACCTTCTCCATTTTTTAATAAGTGATCCAATCTTCACTGATGCTACTCTTGTCTTTCTGTTGTATTTTCTTGGTTTGTAATGCTTTGCGTGTCCGACGAGCAATAGGTGTTGAGGAGGGCGGTGTTTGAACAGGGGTAATCAGTTCTTGTTTCACTTCTGTCTTGGCTTTCGTTTTCTCTTCTGAGGAGGAAGGAGTAGCCATCATCTTTTTAATTCAACCAATTCTGGATGTAAGTGGTGTTGTTAACTTGCGTACTATTCTGGTTGAGTTTGAAGCTCTTCTTCTTTTTCTCTTTTGATCACTGGGACTAGTGGTGGTGGACTTTCTGTCTTGACCATTGGAGGTGGTAGTGGTGGTGATGGACTTTTCATCAAGGCCTTAAAATCTTTCAGAGTGGGTTGAGCTGTTTCGTCTAAAGCTTTTTGGTGAAAGAGTTTCAGTCGTTGTAACAACTGACCGCACCGTTGCGATTTTTCCGTTTCTGACAAATCGCTGCGATCCATCAACGATTGCAATTCGTGTTGTAACTGGGACATTTCGGTCAAATGAAGATAGGGAGGTAAATGAGGGGTTCCTTGTTCTTGCCAACGATGGTATTCCATCCATCGTTTGTAAGGCACTAAAGCCAGTTTTCGTCCTTCCATCGGATTTCAAGGATCACGTCTGAGATCTTTTGACTCCAAAGGTCCCTTTTATCTTCTTGGACCTTTTTATCTTCATCCTCCCAGGATGTTTCCCAATAGTCCTTTCAGCAAGGGTCCTCCTATTGTTCCCATAACTCCTTTCAGTAAGGGTCCTCCTATTGTTCCCATTACTCCTTTCAGTAACATGGGCAAAAAGGGCAAAATTCCCCCGCGTTGCACCAACATCTTTTTCTTTTGACCAATGGGTATTTTCTTTTGGACCATTTGGCGAAGAACGTGTCGATGCTTGGCTAAGCATTCTTTCGGGTGTTTAGACAAATATATTGTGCCTTTCAAGACATTCAGACAACATTCGCACACGGTATCGATGACGTCTTTGGAGGCAGTTTGAATGAGTTTTTTTAGCATGGGTGGAGGAGCGTTGGATAGGACGGACAACATGTCCTAATGTTTGGCTAAACGAGGTGGCAGTCCTTTCCTTTTCTTTCCTTTAGGGGTAGAAGAGGAATGTCTTTTTTGTGGTGACATCTTTCTCGGTTGGTTCATTGGTTCTGTGGCACACAGTAAACAATACACTAACGTCGATGACTTGTCACACGGTCTTTTATCCTTTTATGGGGGACTATCGCTTCGTCATAAAGGTGACGATGTGTTTTCCAAAATCGCCAAAGAATCTTCCTCTTTGGTGGCTCCTCTTTTTCTTCGGACGCGTGTGTCTTTTCTGGGGGTGACGTCTATGTTTGGCTAAGCGTTTTCTCGGATGACGAAACTGTCTTTTTCTTTTTCCTTTCTGGACAGGAGAACACTGATGAGGAGACATCTTTTGGTGCACAACTTACACTAAAGTCCATGGCTTCCCATTCGTTCTTTTATCTTATTTTGGCTAGTGGTCATAGATTTAAATAGCTTTAAGAGTTTTCATCATGCCTGGTAATGAAAGACTAGTCACCCATCCTCCTTTCTGGTGACTTCTTGTTTTCTTTCAACGAGTGTGTCTTTTCTGGGGGTGACGTCGATGTTTGGCTAAGCGCTTTTTAGGATGCCGTGACTGTCTTTTTCGTTTTCCTTTTCCTTTTTCGACCGAAGAAGGAACACGATGGTGACGGTGTGCACTTCTTGGAGGGGACATCTTTGGGCGTTCAGCAGCGCAAAAACACTGATCCGTATTGTTTGCCTCAGGTCTTTTTATACTTGAATGCGTCGCCACTGATTGTCTTTACGTCGTATCAACTTGATGACAGGCAACACATGTCGTGGAGGAGTCCGCAACGGACTAAATCGGGACAGTTCTTACTTGGACAAATCCAGTAAACTCTGTAACACACCCGTTCTCTCTTGGACTTTGATTTTGGGGGCAGGTACTTTGTGAGCAGCGGCCACTGCCGCTAAAGAGGAAGAGGGTGTCACCGCTGGAGGGGAAGTTTTTGGAGACACTCTCTTGCGGGTAGAAGCTGTTTTCTGTGGACTTTTCTTTTTCTTTTTCTGAGGCTGTGACCTGGTCTTGACACCGTTGCTCTTTTTCTTTTTCTTCTGCGTACGTTTGGGTGTGGCTTTTTTATTGGGGACGACTTTGGGAGCATTAGGATCCCATTTTAAGAGGGAACGAATGACGACACCTCCTAGAGAACCGCTACCTCCAGGTTTCAAAATGATTTGCTTTTTGGTTTGAGTGTCAATGCGAGGATCGGCTAGCTGTGTCAAGGCGACTTTGTTGCTCTCAAAAAAATGTTTGGTTTGATGTGGAATCTGAATGATGCCTTGCAGTAATTGACGTGCTGTCACCGTAAACAATCGTAAGACTTCTTTGAGACTAGCTTCTAAGACACGAGCACGTATTTGTGGATTTTTTTCGCGACTGATACCGTACAAGGCACGAATCAATTTGATGGGAAGATGAGACTGAAGGGACATCATGTTGACGATGTGTGAGACAGAGCCAAAGTGACCGAGGTTTTTATAGACTTTTTTTTGGTGATTGTGATTAAGTCGACGAAGGGGACGTGTACACGACAGGCCCTCCATCTTGGCACCAGTGGTGAAACAGATGGGTACGAAATCGCAAATAATCGGAAGTGGTGGGTTTTAAATCCACGAGTAAATAAGCGTGTGGGGTTTGAGTGGCATCGTCGTACGCATGAGTCAGCCAAGGCATTCCTAACTGTTTGGCTAAGACTTGTACTTGCGATTTATCTCTAGGGATTTTAAACAACACCACGTAATGAGCATTGAGACTGATGGTACGATGGGCTTTACTTTGTTGAAACTAATTTTGGGTGATGTAAATGACACTGGCATTACGATGATGCCCTTTGCGCGTAAACCACAGTTTAATTTCTTCTTCGTCTTGTCCTAACATGTCGCCAAAGACAACCAAATGAGTTTGACTAGGGTCAGACACGATCCCGTCGCCCTCGCCAGGAATGCTTTCCACAAAAACGATGGAATCGCCTTGACTTTCTCGCAGAAGGCTGTACGCCGATTGCCACTCTTTGCAACACCACACAATTCGTTGAGGTGGACGATCGATCAAATGATGTTTATGTTCGATCAAACGTTTGACAAATTCGGTTTTGCCTGAACCGCTAGGTCCGGCAATGAGCATGTTAAAGGGATTGCGAAGATACAAGACCTCCCAACTAGTCCGATCTACGTGTTCGTCAATGACTTTGACAGTGGAGGAAGAGGGAGTAGGGACAGAAGAGGTAACCATAGTAGTGTAAGAAATGTTACTTTTGACACGAGGACAGACAAGACAAGAGTTTTTGTTCTTTTTTCAGGACACGTTTATTGTCATCTTTAATTGTGAACAACACGAAAGACAAAAATACATAAAAGCCAAATGCTGAAGTACATGAATAAAAGACACATTAAAACGATCATAGTGGAATATAAACAAGTGTCTGTACAACATTTGTGGTGATCAAGAGGTGAAATCGTACGGGTAGTGTGTAATGTTCTTAGAATCTCTACACTCCTTGGCACAGTCACACAAGAGTCCTCCTGGAATGGCCTTTCGGGGATGTCGATCACGGTCCTGTCCTGAAGAGAGTGGTTTTCCTCGGTCACGACTTCTTCTTCTTCTGGCACTGTCACTAACACTGGTTTAAAAGTTACTTTTTTCACTGAACGTTTTAATTTTTTAGGATTACAAATCTTTGGCATAGTAAGCCACTTCTTTTGTCCATGCCTCAAACCCCCAACTTTTCCAGTCACTTACATCTTTCCAGTGAGGGTGCAAGTCACAAGCTACACACACGTCGTCGTACACATCTTCAGTACCTAAAAGTTGACGAATCTTGTTTTCCCGTAGAGGTTGAGAAGTATCAAGATGAAAGCGCAAAGCTTTGAGCAGAATGAGTCTCTTGTGTACATTTAAAGGGGCCACTTTCATGCTTTTGGAGTGGTATGTACTGTTCGTAAAGAGTCTACAAGGAATCGGCTGGTAAACGAAATCCCAGAAAGCAAGTCACTAAGACAACACTACACGTCGACCCCATCTCAATGAACACAGTTCTCGTAAGAGACGATCGTAATCCTCCACCGTTTGAATGGTGTCATTGATTTCCTTCCACGGAATCTGTTGTATCACGAATGATAAAGGTCATGGCATAGTAGTCTGTTTTTATACCCTCTTTGGTGTAAGGTAATAAGTGTACTTTTTGAACAGCCTCGATTTTATTTTAGTACCGTACCAAAAAAGTTTAGTCATTAACTCACACACCACACGACGCACAGAAGTTTCCTCTTGAACTAGAAAGAATTGTTCTTGTAAAGATTTGTTGTAATCCTCTAACTCGTCCGTTGGAATTCGGTGTATTAGGATCACCTTGTAAGTTGAATGAGTGGCATCCAAAAATTTATGAATTTCACGCGATTCATCAATGTCTGACCACTGGAACACTTTCAGCAGAATCAGTCCTCTTATAGCATTTAGGTACCAGTGGTTCAAACATCGGTGACGTAACGGATGCAATGGTTCTTTGCGTTTCACTTGTATTTTGATGAACTCGCGGTAAATGCGTTCTCTCAATTCCACAGGCAAACCACGAATGTTCTCTTGTAAAGTATCCATAACTATGTCAGTCAAACACTTCTCCTAGAGCGAAAGTAATGAACGTAGTGATTAATTTCTGACCACTGCCATTCCAGGAAACGATCAAGAATATCAATAAAATCTTCAAATGTAAATGGTCTAAAGCGAAATAGTAGGAAGAACGCACCCTTGATCCAGAGAAATCGGACTTGTGTTTTGACTTTTGTCAATTTCCTCTTGCGAATTTCTCGACACAAAAGTTCTACAGTCACTAATTGAGATTTGGCTCTGGCAAGTCCCTGCCAAATGTCCTTGTAGATCTTCTCTTGCAATTCGTTTGGTAATCTTTGAATATTATTTTCTACATCATGGGGTTTAAATACTTGTGTAAGGGTTGTCCAATGTTTGACTCCTAGCCAAGCAGCTGGTTTCTTAAACGACATGGTATGCCCACTTCAATGACGAGGTGACACTAAACGTAGGTAGTGACAATCTGGAGACCACCGAGCATGTTCCAGGTGAGCGCAATCTTTCTTCCCCCACTCGTGAAGTGACACACCACAACTAAAGCACTTGACTTTATCCCCTTCGCCCAAGTAGATAAATCCAGCTCTAGCTAATTCTTCGGGGGTAGGTCCTCCCAGATATTTTGGTCATTTTCCTCGGAAGGTTTGGATCCGACTTTCAAAGTTGCAGTATTCAGGCAAACGCACAGGGAACGAATATTCGTCTTTCACAGGTTCATTTCGATGAGGGTACGGGGAAATATGCAGGAGTGTGCTCAGTTTTACATGATATCCGTAGGGTGGTAGAAGCATGGTTTCATAAGGATGACATTCACCATGAAAACCAGTAAAGTGAAAAGGTGTACGATAACGAGTGGCATCGCTTTCGCATCCATCAGGTTTGACACGCACAGCATCACTTTCCATGGTAGGTACAGTCGTAGCAAAATTTCCATGATGATGTGGTACTGAATCGCTAAGGTCATAGCGTACGGCATCCCTGCCATCGCAAGGCACAGTATCGCACTCGAGCTCTTGCTTGAAACTTGCTGTTTGAAAGGATTCAAGTGAAGTGATTGTGAAGCCGAACTCGCTTCTGGTACACGATTTGATAGACTTTTTCCAAGGGCCGGCTAACGATTTGGTGTGTGGGTAAACGTACAATTGTGTGCGGTTCGCGGGTGGTCACTTTAAAATTTCCATCCTCTCCAGACTGCAAGGCTTCTTTCAAGACGACAAAATTCACCAGTCGACTGGTGCGATAATTGAGAGTCAATATTTTCACTTTACACTCGGTGTGCACTTCTCCTTGTGGGTTCCGGTATTCGTAGCTGTAATTTTTGGGACCGCCACTTGCAAAACTTAGAATCTTGTCGTCGGGATGCTCGTCCGTCCAGGCTCCTAAACGGTCTCCTTCGATGACAGGGTGAAGTTGACCCAGGCGATCGATGTAGATGCAACTCTCCGTTTCAATATGCAGCACACGATCTCCTAACAGTTCTAAAGCTTCGTACAATTTTAAGCGAGCATGGGCTGTCACGTAAGCCGCAATGATGACATTTCCAAATTCGTCGGCTTCTACAAAGTCCAGTTCTTCTTCGTAATTGACTAAGATCAAGTCCTCACGTACGACTTCCAATTGTTTCATGTATTTGGTTTTGTCGTGAATCATTTGGAAGTAGCGGGAAGGTTCTGTCAAATACTCCATTTTGGGTAAACACGGTCGTTGTGCCATTTTACCTCACAAACAATTCAACATCACTTTGGCAAACGATCGCCTTCCTTTGTTTTTCTGGATGTGGTCTAAAGGGATGCCTTCCTGCTCCCAGCATTTCTCTTTGAATTTCTTTTGGTCTTCGGGAGTGTGACACCAGGAAGGATAGCCACTAGCTTCTTGTTTCAGTTTTAAAAAGGCATTAACGTAGTCTGCAAAAATGCCTTTTTGAGAATCGTCGCCCTTGTGGTATTTTTCTGTCTTGGGAAAGTGGTAAATTTCGTACACTTCTAACAGTTGGTATCCCAAGTCCAGAGCTTTAAACAATTCCACGCTGACCCACGTTCCCATCAAGGTGCGTTCTTCCTGAGTGTGCTGACAAGGTCGGTCTTGGTTGCACGTTTCGGCACAAGTACGGCACAAAGGAAACATCAGTTTTCCTTGGCAATGATGTGGTAAAACGGGATGGTACAAGTCCGTGGGAGGCAAAACTTTACATTTGATCAATCCTTCGTATTGGCGAGTGTTGTCCAGGTCAATGTGTTCCGTCAGCAATTGCGGGTGCCCTGCGGGAAAGTGACAATATTTGCACACGTATGGATACAGAGAACACACGTCCAAGTATTTGATTTTTTCTCCTTTCTCTTCGGAGGCTTGGTACAGCAAACAGGTGGCATTCGTCCGTCCTCCGTACAAACTGTCCCTTGGGTTCAGTGGGTCCACCAGCTTGTAACTTTCCACGATGCGATTAAACTCGGGATCGGTTTTCAAACGGTGATCGTACTCGTGTTCCCACATTTCTACCACTTGGTATCCTTGCACTTCTAACTTCAAGCGTCGCTGACAAGTGGCCTGGTATAAGTCTTCCATGGTCCGTTGTAAAAACTGATTTTTAGTGTTGCGTTGAGGGTAACGGATGGGGCATCCGTGAAATAAGCACCCGTTAAACTCGTACACGATCTGGGGGTTTTCTAAGTCCCAACCATCCACTGAATTCCTTCCGATGGCTTTTTCGCCTCCTCCGTTGCGGGCATGTTGGATCCATTTGTCTTCCTTGTCACACAAGTAATGTAGCCAGCGTAGGGCTTTGACCGAGTATTGACGTTTGACAAAATTGGTTGTTTGAGGACTGATGACAGCCAGGGTGTTTTCAGGCATGAATCGTTAGCAGTACACTAAGGAACACGCTTTGGCAATGGTGCAGGCTTCTTTCAAAGGATCGATCCCTCCGTGTTCCAGGAACAATCCTCGAAATTTTCCACAGCAACGCCGTAAAATGTCCACGTCGGAACGACAATACTTTAACATTTTTTCCTGAAAGTCGAAAGGGTCCGAGGCGTGTGTCTGGTACCAAGCGTAGAAAACTTCTCGTTGTTCGGTACGCATGTTGTCGGGGTCGTAGAAGTGAGCCTCAGGCAAATGGGGCAGAACGGTGTGTTGATCGGCCTCGGTATTGAAAAAGTGTGGAAAATAGCCTTTGGCCATTTCTGTCATTCCAAACGTTTTAGGCATGCGACTCAAAGGCATGGCCAAGTAACTCATCGAATCTTTAAACTGCACTTGTCCCACTTGCATGGAAATGACTTTGGCTCCGTTCAAAGTCACTTTAGGACGTTCGCTACTTTGATCCGTATAGTATCTGAGAAGAAACTGCCCATCGTATCCCGATAAATTGTGAGCCATCGCTGTGGCATGGCGATGACAATCTCCGTAACGTTC
>JAECUM010027555.1:0-14435 GCA_016617855.1 Megalonaias nervosa
GGCTTGACCCGATTAGATCTTAACGTTACTTCAGCACTATTTTTAGCTCATAGATTTTGTAAACATCGAGTGATAACGATTGGTTATTGCCAAGGTCACTTCGGCCCACATGTTAACTGAACTGTAAACAGTCTTTCTTTTTTATATACTTTCAGTGTGAGAATTTGGTTCTTAGATAGGGCTATTCTTGCCTACGTGCTCATTTTCATTCTTTTTATTACGCTGTTCAAGTGTTATGAGACTAGTTGACCCATCATGCGGAAATGAAATGATGTTTAAGTTGGGTTAAATACTCATTCCGAGAGCTTTCTAACCAGTCGCATTCTTAACACCTTGAAGGTACAAGGTGTTTTATATTGTTGAAGCCAGATTGTTTTTGAAGTTCATTTGTTTTTGGAATTTAATAATTTATTCTCTAGAAAACTAAATAAGTGCTTTATATTGATAAAAGTTCTGGGAGAAAGACATTCGGTGGAAATAAATTCTTGAATTTAACGGAAACATTATAAACTGTGATTCAAATGAGGATCTGTTACCACTAGTACAACGACCTAATCTGACGTCATCGCCTCCATATTGGAATTTCATCGAGATTCAAACCCGGATTCTATTAGAACTGTTTAGTGATAGGACTTGTATTTTTCAACCTTACGATTAAATTTTGGATTATATTCACAAACCGTAAGTCCTATTTCCAATTTTTACATTGTTTTCCAGGAAAATAAATTATTTTGTTAAAATATACAAAGCTTTTTGGCTTCACTCTTTTCTCTTGTTATTTTTGTACGAGCCTACGTGTAACACAATACTTAATGATACGCACATATCTGTTTAAATAAAATGGATGTCTGACCAACTCTCCATTTTCAAACATAGTGTTGGCAGAACGTATAACATCTCGTATGCACATGTAATATTTTCTATGTACCCCTTCTGTACTGTCTGCTTTCAAAATCCCCAAATAACACAACCATAAGACAAAATCAGAGATGTAAAGTAATCAAATAAATTAACCATTATATTCACCGGACATTCGAGATTGTTAGTATTATTCAGGAGTAATGTTCCGCACACATCTTTTCTTGCAATGTATGTCTGTATGTCCTCAGGTCGATGTACAGATTATATGTTATCACGACATATGTAGGGATAATTAATCGGGGTCCCGGCACAATTTCACTTTCACTAAATGTCAAAAATCTAAATGTTTCCATGTCGAAGTTGAGTGAAGAAATGAAGTTAGAGAAGCATTTATCATTTTTAATATGGATCAGCAAAACCAGTAGCTTTAAGTTCGTAATTATTTCCTGTGATTGTACTGTGGACGCGTCACATATACAAATAGACACTCAATTCGTATCAATCAAATCAGAGGCTACAACTCTTTGAACTAAATCGTCCTGAAAAACACTTAATGATCTCAGTTGCTTTAGAATTTTTTAAAATAAATTTGCATTGGGGACATTTATAAGTCTCTAATCCCCTACCATAGCTTAATTGTCAAACAACCGCATAGATACTGTTCCATATATTTAACCAGCAACGTATCATATTAGAGTGTATAATAGACAGAATATTGTAATTGGTGCTGTACAAGAAAGCGCGAATTTTATGTAACGAACTTAAAACCTAGAATAGAGATGGCACTGTACAGTCAATGGCTGGCGAAATCCTCTCCAGAATTCTTCTGAATCGCCTTGTGCATCATATTGATCAAGAGGCTCCTGCCGGAGACTCATTGATGCTTCAGGAAATTAGAAGTGACCGCGCCCATTGTGTTTTCAGCTCATCAACGCCATTCGAAATGCTAGGAACACAGTTGCAACGTGCACATGACATTCATCGACCTGAGAAAAGTATTTTACGAAGTGAGCTGTGACAAAATTCGGTTGCCCAGAGAAATTCATCGTATAGTTCGACAATTCTATGATGGTATGCTTGCTAATATCATAGATGAGGTATAGCCATCTGAGTCATTCTCAATCACCAATGGAGTCAACCAAGGTTGTGTGTTGGCCTCTATCCTCTTCAGTATGATGTTCTCTGCAATGCTTACTTATGCTTTCTGTGACCATGGCATTGGGATTGAATTTGATACCGGGCTGATGGCAAGCTCTTCAATTTGTGGAGGCTACAAGTGAAGGCGAATATACAGAAAATTACTGTTCGTGATCTCCTATTTGCCGGCAACTGTTACCTGAATGCCAACTCTGAGACAGATATGAAAAATGGTATGGATCATTTCTCTTCAGTTTCTGACAGTCTCAGAATCTATCAAAAAGAAAGAGGGTATGCACCATCATGCAGCAGGGAATCCTTTCATAGAGCCAACTAAAACAGTAAACGCTAAACTCACGTGTCAGTAGATACATTCACCTATATCAGCAGCACAGTCACTTTCTGTCAATATCGATAATGACACGAATACTTGAACTGCTAAAGCAAGTGTAGCCTTTGGCAGACTACATGCAAACGTGTTGCAACGAAGTGGTATGAGTCTACAAATAAAACTGAAGGTCAACAAAGTCACTGTGTTCCCAACCCTGGTGTATGTTTGCGTCACCCCGACGGTGGAAAAACGCTATGCCAAGAAGCTTAATCAATTTCACATAGTTCGCTGAGAAAATGCATGAGAAGAAGATGGCAGGACAAGGTCGCAGACACTGAACTTTTCACAAGGGCAAACATTCCAAGTATCCACACTCTATTGATGAAATCACAGCGGAGACAGGCAGGCACTATCCACAGGATGTTTGTATGTCAGAAGAGAGACTACCAAGAAGGATCATCTACGTTGAGATCAGGGAGGGAAGGAGATCTCACGGTGGTTAAAGGAAACGCTTCGAAGATTACGTCCAGACAATTTTGAAACTTTTCAACACTGGCCCTGTTCCTTGGGAAAATCTCGCATAGGATTCCTGCCTTGGCGAAGTCTCATCCATGCAGGATCTAAAGACTTTGAACTGTGGAAAATCGAAGAGGCGGGACAGAAGCGCGAGCAACGTAAATTTCGGAACCTCAGCACATCCTGCAGTGATCAAGAAAGCGCAACCGGCATCTGCTGTCTAATGCGGCACAGACTGTAAAGAGCACAAATTGACATGAACCCACGTACTCACAGAACTCAAAACTGTTGTTGGTATCTGAGTCATCTTCGAACTCAGAGGATGAACAACAAGTTAACTAATACAATGGAAAATGTAGAAGTTATTACTGCACTAGAAAACTGTAAACAATCATTAGTGTTTCGTAATTACTGTTTTGTAAGTAATAGCCTACAAAATATTTGTAAAAGCAACTTGTATTGAAAGCAAAAAGGTTCATTATTTTCTTACATTTTATTGAGCACAGCGTACTCTTGGGATTAATGCAAGGATATTAGGGAGGGTAAAAATAGATGTGTTAGGTAAATAGAAAATCAAAATAGCTTAGATTTCAATATAATAGTAGGTAATGATTTATTGTATTTCAAGCTAGTCGAAGTCTTGAATGTAAAATTTATAGTAGTCGATTAGGACTTCCTCTAGATTCCTGTATTAATTAAAGGAATATAATCGTTGGTTGTTTCATTATCCAAAATGAGCATATTCCATTCAGAAATAGACTTTGGTACTTCTATAACAAAGTAGTATCTTAATACCTCTTGCTCAAATTGTCCCCCCCCCCTTCGTGCATTTGAAACATGTGTTCATCTTTGTTCGTAGCATCTTGTTGACATCAGTTCCATTTCATTCCTCCCAAACTTTTAGCATAAGCCACACATTATGTTGCCCCACAAAACATTAAACCCGCACTCTAAAAGAATGACGTTTAAGGGTATGTATGCAGTCCATGGGTTCTCAGTAGGAAAAAGTGAACACTTAATATATCGGGAATAATTTCCTTAAACGAATAAAGTAAAATAATATTGTTGATTTATTAATTTAGATAAAACTAAACTTATTGTATTCTCAAATGGTGTGTTTTTGAGGAATAAGGAGAAGTGGTATTATACTGCAAACAAGTGCAGATCATATCTAGTTTATAATACATGGCTCTAACCTTCACTCGTACACTTATTTGGAAGAAAGCAAAAGAAAGAACACCCGATCCACGCATTAGTCTCCAAAACAATGATTATTGTTTAAAATACATTAGGTATATTTCAACTCTTTTTAATTTGATCATTGATATTTCGGTACGATATTGATATACAATTGAAAACGTAAGTAATAGGAGTTTTACTAGAACTGCAGTCTTCGTAGAAAACACATATGCACCCTGTTGCCACGAGGAGAATATAGACGCATAACGTCCGTATTTTACTTATTAATGTAAATGTATTAAATACTATATCAAGGTGCTCAAAAGGAATGATAATCGATATTTTAAGAAGTTTAAGAATTCAGACGTAATGTCTCAAATTGCACCATATGTCCTTTCAGCATCACATATAAGAATTTAAATGGAAACATAATTCACTAATTAGTAATTTTTCACAACTTATTTATTTCACCCTTATGTGATATGACAGCTATTCAATAGTATTCCCATTTCATCTTGAAGAGTATAACTAATATGGATTCCTTTCTGTTTTGCTTTTTCATTTCACTATTACAATTTTGATTGTTGAACTATTGTTATGCAAATGCAGAATAATAGGATTACGGTCCAAATTTCCAAAAAACCCTTGTCATGGTGATTCAAATATATAACATCTGCAGCAGTAGGTAAATAAGCAAAATATTAGTAGTAGGTATCTTTTTCATTGACAATTTGTTTTCTCTTCCAGTGAATGGATAGCAAAATGGACATCATTTTCCATCGCTTTTCAATTTTTGAATAATTCAGTCACAATACATAACTAAAAAGTTGTACAGGAAATGGAAACTCTGAAAGAATTCACCAGCAGCAGATGGGAATTTTGTCCATGCACTTTTCGTTTTGATTATGTTATTAGCCCAACGTTGTTGAAATTACATGTCCAAATAAAGCAGAAAAGAACTAGGCGACAGATTCTGTTTCAAAACCTAGTCAATATCTTCCTTTTCCTTTATTTATCTTATAACACTAATAAGCTGCTGTTGTGTAGCTCACAGTCTTTCTCCAAGTTCAATATTTCACTCCAAATATAATGTATTGAAATACGAGTGATTTGGTACAAAATTTAATATTATATTACTAACAAAATTTTCATATAGTACCGATAGCTCTGGGGGTTGCATGTCTACGAAAATGTGAAAGTATTAGTTACGGAGCACATTGAACTAGTGTTCAGATTCATTACTTAGTTATGTATTTTTGCATGCCAAAACTTAATTTCATATTTGAATATTACTATATCCGCAACGAGGTCAATTTGTGTAGCTTATAATGTAAGTTATAATGTAAGTTGGGCTGCAATCCGCCTCATTAGAGAACGAATACTTTCTCGTCTAGAAAAATAATCATATGTTATGCTGACAAAGTCTATTCAGAAGTAGTTTCGCCTGCAAGTGTTATTCTAAACAGCCTCAAACTTATTGTGGATACGTGACTTTATCTACATTTCAAAATGACTATTTTGGAAAACCAATTGACTTCCAGGACATTTGCCAAATGGGTTTTGAAAAGACTGGAGGCTACATTATTTATCCCAAAGGACATCCTAATGGTCTCTACGTTCGATGTGACGTGCATACTGCTGGTGGAAGATGGATTGTCATTCAGAGAAAAGTCAGCGGCGATGTTGATTTCTTTCTTGAGTTTGTTGATTATAAAGAGGGTTTGGGCGATCCGAATAGAAACCTATGGCTCGGAAATGACAATATACATGATCTCACGGCTCACGCCGATTACCAGCTGCATATAAACTTGTCTGTTTCAAAGACAAATACCAGCTTTGTTATGTATGATACTTTCTCGGTTGGAGACGAAAGTAGTGGATATATTCTCATCGTAAAAAGCTACAGTGGAACAGCAGGAGTCTCTTTCTCCTATCATTCTGATATGAAATTCAGCACCAAAGATAGGGACAACAAAACAAATTCGTCAAATTGTGCCAATTATTACAAATGGCGGTTGTTGGTACAATAGTTGCCATTATTCAAACTTAAATGGAATCTACGGATCCAAGTCTTACGTCGGAATAATCTGGAGCTCATATGCCGGTCATGATACATCCATGATATATGCAGACATGAAAATAAGGAGAAAAGTTTCACAGTACGAGAGTTACAAAATTATTAAGACATCGCCGGGAAAAAAAATATTCGTACAAATAGGGTTCTGCAAAATAAACAAGGTCCATATAGATTCACGTTATTTGCGACTTTCGTTTTGTAAGACACCGCTTTAGTTATGTCAATATTCCATCCTCATAAAGTGACGCACGTATCATCAGTTTGTAGAGCCTTTTAAATTTGCTGTCCCTATTGCATTTGAAACGGATGCAGTTGTAATTCTTTTGTTTTTCTGAATGGAAATAATTTAAAATTAATATGTATATTTTATTGACAGTATGATACTACATTTTGGTTTTGTTTGTTTTGTGTTCTTATTATTATTCCCAATTTTTACTTTCACTATTTTGATGCTACTTGCAATTAACAGAACATAAGTTACATATATACTTGCAAATATCACCCTAGTTCCCTCCTCTCCCATACTGACCTAACGGATTCACCAAATATTATAAAACCGTTTTGTATATTTAAATATTTATATCAATTATTATGATAAGTTGAAAGTGTGTCTCAATGGTAACGAAAGTCCCTTTTCTTTTAATGGATTTACACAAGCATGAAAATGTACAATCGTGAATCAACAATCAAAATCATAACAATATCTGCAAAAATATATTCCTTTCCCGATTTCAACAAGCGCCTTCTTCAACATCTCAGTTAACAATATTAGTAGGTATTGCAAAAAGTGGAAAAATACTAAATTTTACGTAATGGTTAAAGATAATATTCATCCATATGTTGTAGTGCTGCATAAGTATGGTTGTAAAACATAGTTTCGTAAGAGCAATGAAATGTGAGCGCTCACGTTCTTATGTTAGGGAATGTTTTATGTTTTTCCACTCCTGAGCTTTTTTAAAGGAAAAATTAAGAGGACATAGGAGACAATTTATTTTGTTTTCCTACCAGTCACACCGCTCCGGTGGCCTTGTGGTTAGATCGTCCGCCTCGGATGCGGGAGGTAGCGGGCTCGAACCCCGACTGAGTCATACCAAAGACTTTTAAAAAATGGTACTAACAGCTGCCTCGCCTGGCGCTCAGCATTAAGAGGTTAGTGTTAGGACTGGTCGGCCTGGTGTCAGCATAATGTGACTGCGTGGGACATGATGCCACATGTCTGCGGCATGATGCCCCAATGCTAGACATCACTACAAATTGTCACACTGCAGACATCGTAGCGATATAACTGAAACATTGTGAAAGCTACGTTAAAAATCTAAATCACACAAACAAACAAACACACACACTCACTCACACACACACACAAAATCCTACCAGTCAAATCTTTGGTTTGATGTCCTTGATTCATTGAGAGTCTGTGCTCTTAATGGTGACATCACAGAAAGTAACTATATTAGGTAAAATCAGACACATATGACTCTTTGGCGTACTTGAGTGCATTGATAACTGAAAACATCCACAAAGAACACGTAAAAGAATCTACAAAACGTCCATTTTCAACATTTTTCAGAAAATAAATTGACTACTTTAAAATTATGAAAGAAGACAAATAAAAGAAAACAAAGGTACACAAAATCTGACAATATCAAATTCAGAAGTTATGTTACGTACCGGAAAATTTAAAACGATATTAAAATGCAGTCCAGTATACAACATTGATCAACTTTCTCAGTGAATCAAGAGGTTCAAAATTATTAGTTACACAACAAAAAGGAACAACAATATCTTGATATAACTTTTGCAGATTCCGTTTTTAAATCTCCGCAATTCCTGAAGTGTCTTGTAGTTAAATAACACTGGGATGGTCGCTTGCAAACTTTCACAGTTGCTATATCAACCTTTGTTGCACTGACACAGTAATCGTATTCGTTGCTGTTTTATCTTTTGTAGCAAAGAACAGTTCTTGCATGGTGATTTATCCAATATCATGTAGAACAAATTTCTCGCCAGGCACAGTGGTATATGATGCATCATCGGCACGTGCTGATTACAATAAGAGTCGATTTCAGGGTTATTGGCAACTAGTATAATCATTATATAATCCTCTTGTTAATCAATGATTGTTCTCTCGACCACAATTTGCCTTTTAAGTGGATAGTATGTAGGTAATAATATTTATGTAAGTTATCAGCCCGAGAACGGTATTCTCGATCAAGGTTATTCATGTTAGAGTGAGAATTTTCACAAAACCATAGTTTTTATATTCAGACCTGTCTCGCCTAAAAACGTTATAACATTTTCAGCATATAGAAGATCAATTTATTGAATATACAAGTAAAGGAAAACTAATTTATTACTTCCATAGGAAACAAATTGACCTAACTTAATATGCATCTAAAAATTATATATTTGCTGCATCGAGGTTTTCAGGTTCAAACAAAGGGAACAGATATGTATCAATATTCATTGCACAAAGAACGGTATTTTAATAGGATATGTTACATGAGCAACTATTCCTGATATTTGGCTTGGATTGGTGTTTCATGCATGTATATGCACGTCAGTAGGAGTCACAATAGGACCCTTCATACTCGAAATACAATTTGGTATTATTATCTTTTTATTCAGTAGGGGTAAGGTACTACTAGAGACCTTTTCCAAACGTTTTTATTTTAAACAAAATGCTTTATTACTAAATTTCGTTCCAGATAAGTAATGGGTCTGTAGGAGGAGGAATATAGTCATATCCAAACCATTTGATCAGTTCGGATAACCATGGCCCTTCTTATAATCTATTCAGTCTTCAAAGATCTCAACATCGATGTTGACGCTTCTTATGAATGCATGTCCATCCTTCACCAGTAGCATCCATGGCACAGCTAACGTAGATGCCGTTACGATCCCCCGTTGGATAAATAATGTAGACGCCTATTTGGGTAAATCCCATGTTGCACACGTCCTATCAGTCTCCTGGTTTTCAAAAGCAGATATTGTGCAGTGTAGGAATGGCTCTTTTTGGTTCAGGCAGTCTTATCAGTTGCACATGCAATTAAATTGTGTTGTGCATTTCTGGTCAGAAACAATGCTGCTAACACTCTGTTGGAGAAGACAACGCCTCTTCCTTGCTTCAGTGAATAAGAAAATGATACATAATGACCATTCTAGTCTATACTTGAATATACTTATGAATCCAGTCGAATGAGTATGTTTTATTCTATTTGATGTTCATCACAGTTTTCCAGCTATGTTAAGGATAACGGTAAATTCCCTCACTCCAGTAAGATTAGTTTCTTTTAGAATTAAAGTAACTCATTAATTGATTAGAAACTCATTAATTGATTAGTTCTGTCATCAAGTTCCATTTGCATAGTCTAATTAGCTGCAGCTGTAAGGTCGATAAAGTAGCCATCAACAACTTGGTTTTGACTTCAAAGACCCAAGACGATATTTACCACCTCCTTGTCATATAAGACGTTCGTTTAGACAAGGAAGACGAGTTCATCAGTCTATCAACACTCCCTATTTATGCATCAACATACCTTAATAATTCTCTCGATCACGCATACATTTTTATGTGGTTAAGCTTATATCATTTGATTACGTCCTATTCTTATTACACTTGGACGTGAAGCTTTTAGTGCTTAGGCATGTCAATGACCTCTGAGTACAAGAAAGGGACCGTAATTTTCTCGAATCAATTATGACAAGCGTGCAAGAGTTCATTAATTTTTTAATCTACATAGCTAATCTATAGCTAGCTATTTACCCAGTTTTATATTTGTTTCTGCTTTTGGCGATAACTAGATTTCAGCATTTTGGTTGGAAAACACAGCGAATTCTTTTAATTGTGATCATCGGTAGTGTCATGTCAAAGACACTATCTTTTCCTTGTTTTAAATGCAAAAAGTTGTTTCAAATAATCCGATATCCCGAAGCACGGGGTCGCTTACAATGTAGATCTGGTATCTCTCGCATTATGAATGAACAGCCTCTTGGGCATCTCACAGAAAAAGTGTTATATAATTTGCCTGAAAGGAAGATTGAGCCCACCAACGCAATGCTGCATTTTAGTTTGAAGATCTTGAAAGACACTTAAAATTATTAATACTTTAGCTCCCTGCAGTACCACGTCTGTAAATCTCTCAACGTTATGAAGATCGTCTGCTTAATTGTATCCACAGCAATATTCTTCTGTGTGTACAAAATTGAAGCAGGTATAATTTGAATGGGGGAACAGTACCATCTCCTTTATAAGTATTTTATATGCTTAGCACTTACATGAACAGCCGCGAATAACAATATTCTGTCTATTAATCCCTCGAACTTGGTAACATATTTCTGGTTAAATATATAGAGCAGTGATCATGAGATTGTTTGACAATCAAACTAAGCTCGGGGATTAGAAATTTTTTAACCCTCTCATGACAATGGGAAATTTTACTCTAAAGGTGCCGAGGTTATTACAAAAAGATAATTAGTCACGAAGAGTTGGTAGCCGTTGATTTGAATGAAACTAAGTTAGTGTTGTCTTTATATCTGATACATTCCTATTACATGAACAAATTACGAACTTAAAGGCATTTTTTGTACTGATTGATTCAAAACAAAATTATTAATGAATATCCAACATGCTTTTTGTTTCAACTTTGATCGAAAACTCATTAGAAAGCAAAAATATTAAAAGGCCCCCGAATACCTATCCCTACATAAACATCGTGATCAAATACACTCTGTACATCAACCAGGGGGTATAGTCAAAAATTGCAAGAACATGGTCGTGTACCACAGTTATTCAGAATTTCCCAGCAGCGTATGTGAAATTTTGCAAACCTTGTTGGTTGTGATCTCATTGTTCTGTGACCAGTTCAGTTCAGCCTCTCTCTTCAGTGACCAGTATCACAAGTATAAGGGACCTACTATTAATTTGTTGTGGATGGGGTGACTGTGTCAAAATAAAAGTAAAAGCTAAGGCCATCTTTGGCAAGAATATTTTAAGTCAGGGCAGGTATTATTGTCAAAGGAGATTTGTGTGTTGAGCACAATGTCAGCAATGGAGCTATTGGACAATGGTTATTATGAGGTCCTGGAAACAAAAAACATTCCTTTATGTCAAATATATTCTGAGGCGAGTGAGACAATTGAATATGAAGCTTGTTTATTCTTTTCATATATAAACTACTGCAATTTCCAAGTTAGGCCCAAATAGTAGTGACGAACAGGTCCGTTTGAGCTCAATGAATTGACGTCAGCACTAGTAAAATTGGATAGAGTGCTGGTGATTTGTATACAGACACTTGCACTGGGCAAGTGTCTGAATAAAACAAAATAATTTCTTTGAGCCTTGTGATACGCTAGAATTGAAATTCACTTAGACATAACTGTCTGCATTCTTTTATTTTTAGATGTTAACTGTTCATCACGTATTTACTTCAAAGAGAACACAGTACATGAGCTCCAGGCGTAAGATCCAAGGAAAGGTCATGATCTACGTCGCTCAAAATTGCATCAGTTTACGTACAAATGGTTATCTTGAACGTAAAACGAAAGCATGTCTTTTCTCCTACTACAACTAGACGTGTAAGCATAGTTACAAAATGTGACAGTAAAGCTATCGTCAGCTGTGTGAATGTTTGTGTGTTCGTGTGGATGTGTTCGTGTCATTATTGACAATAAAACTTAGGTCTACACAAGACGTTTCATAATGAATACGTTCTTGTTGAAAGAAGTTTAAATATGGAAAATAAATCAAGATGAGATTGGCGAATGTGACACATTTTTATTTATTTCTCATATCCTGATTGTTTTTAATATTGTGAAGAAATATTTGGAATGATCTCACCTTTCGAAAACGAAAGAAACTGCATAGGTCACCATTCTTGAAATGGACATAGATCAGTCATAATTCGTAGAATGGTAACTGATAGCATATCGAACGTAATGCAAAACACAAGTCGGTATTTCTTTTTAATTCTGATGCCCATTTTTCAACTGGTTCGTTTCATGTTGAAAATCAATATTTGGTAAACAACAATACAAATAGTACCAATTTAATTTCTTCTCGACAGCTCTTTGTGTCATGACGTCTTTTTAGTCTGAGGGTAACACTGTTTATTTTTAATCGCTTTAGGCATGTTAGAGTAAGACTTAGTAAAGATCGAGTAATGTTTAATAGAACGAGGTCTTTTCTTAAATTTAAATAATAAGAACAGGCATAGACCATTTATCGTACTAATGTGTGCAAAGCAAACAAACAACAAGAACAACAACAAGACTACACTAGCACGCTTCCAGTAGGATTCATCCACTTTCTTTGCTAATTCAAAGACAAGCATGAATCCACGTTCCATACAAACAGATAAAATGCCGGTCACTTTCATTTGCCATTGCATAAATAAAAGGAAATTACGAGTCCATACAGTGTATCAATATCCTACCACAAGCCACACCCTAAAAAAGAAAATGCCGGTCTACTTTCTTTACTACTTTGTGAAAAACAAAGAATACTACCACCAAGGAAGAGACCATATCACTTAACCATTTTCGGCATATATCAGTGCAAAACAAAGAAAATGTCACCATCTCCAATACCTCACTACATGACTACCACTCTCATAATGAACTCACCAAAATACCCATGTTCCTGACATTATTACTTCAGCAATTTATTTACTACTAATTAAATGAGAACATTATGAAAGACATCAACCCATGATTGGAACAAGTTGACAATACATTACTAATATAAACATTATTGAACAGAATAAGAACGGAGAGACACCAAAATCACAGAGCTGTAGAAACAGATTCGGAAGAAACAGAAAAAAAAAAGATTTTTAGAAGCTTATGACGTGTTTAACAGAGATTCGATACTCAATCTACTACTATTTAAGTCATTCAATCGACTTGACAAAGAGACAGATGATTCGCATAACGTCCAATGATATATACAACCCATTGAATGCAGGATAAACAGAGAGAAATATTATTAGAGAGAGACAAGCATAAAATAAGAAAGTAATAAAAATAAAAATTGAAAACTAGAAAAATGAACAGGAAAATTGTGCTACTTTTAATGTTAATTTAAATAGAAGAATCAAGAGATGGAAGAAGATGAATGATTACAATACATTAATTAATGGACAGGACAAATAACATCGTAGCAAACAGTACCCCTTGCACAGTTTTTAAGCAGCAGAAAATGAGAAAAAGAAAAGATAACCATAAACCTGATGAAAGTGAATGAATTCATCGCCAGAACTACAGGAACAACATTTAGACTATTCATTCATTTTCAGATTGCGCTGTAACCAAAACGAAACAAGATGTTACATTCAAAGAATTTACAACACATTACAAGCCACAATCTAAAATATCTGCAAACGATTTTGGATATCGGATAGTGGTCTCTTAATATTGGTGTTTTGCATGGTAGTATTTGGGAAATAGACAATATACTGATAGAATGAGAAAACATTTAAATGAATTCGAATAAATGTTTACAGTAGATACAGGTACACTCAAGACCCAAGTGGATAAAAATATATATGCATTAAGTGTTAGGCTTGATGCAATTAAAGCCGAAAGCAAGGAAATATCTTTGAATTTCCAATACCTATCAGTCAATATCAACTGCTGCGATTTTTGGATGTGGCTAGATACTATAGGAAATGTTATTCAAATATTTCTATAACTGCTGAACCCTTGACAATAGTTTGTGTAAACAAATCCAAACTTCATTCGTCTAACAAATCTCATGAGGCGTTTGATAAATTAAAGGCCATACTTAAGAGTGCACCAGTTCTTTCAGCTCCATACTTGGATCAATTATTCAAAATATATGTTGATGCAAGTGATGTGGGGTAGATGGAGCCTTGATTCAAGAAGACAAAAATCGGGTCGATTATACCTTGTGTAATTTGTCTGCAAAATTAAACAATCACATTAAAAATTATTCCACAATCGAGAAGAAATTTTTGGTCTGAATATTCGTAAATATTGGCTTTGCATCACTTACAAGTGCATGCAGTCTTCAATAATTGTATTCAGTGATCACAACCCACTTACTTTTATTAATAAAATAAAAAACAAAAATCAGAAAAAGCTGAGGAGGAGTTTGTGACTGCAAGAACACAACAATGACATTAAGCACATTAAAAGAGAAGATATTCTGATTGTAGATGCAATTACACGTGTATAGAATTTCTAGCTTGCTTTATTTTGTATATATTTTGCATCATTAACATCTGCCTATGTAATATTGATTATTATTATTGTATCATCTGCATGTTTGACTAATATGTAAATGAAAGCTTTATTGTATACATCTTCCATTTT
>JAECUM010027556.1:0-31514 GCA_016617855.1 Megalonaias nervosa
CATATGATATAATGCAAACTTCTTAGCCTACTGACGCTCTAGTGATGGAAAATACGACACATCAAAAGGTATATATTATGTATCTAGACGCCAAAAATGTATAAAAAGACCACGTTTGAGATACAAAGCAGACACTTAAACAATATTAAGACTGAAGCCTTTAAAAGAGTTTTCTATCAAAGATCCACTTTTTCTAGAGGTATGGACACAGTTCTTAGTTGACTTGTTTATAAGAGTTATTTTTGTCCTAACGTTTGTTGAACATTTGCAACCAAACACATTTTGTCATTATCAAGTTTTGTCAGAGGAATGAATAGTTGTTTTGATTAAGTTTTAGGTGTTTACGGTACATGGGTATATGTAGATTATATCATGTTGAAGCACGTAGAGTACATTGCACTTTGATACAGAAAGACAGACGACACTGGCTGATCTGACGGTAAGATTAGAACCCGCAACTTACTGGTCACGAATTTTGCACACTAAAGTCTGTGTCAGTGCAGATACTTCAAGAGTAACGGAGACCAGAGATTTAAAAAATTTTTGTGTGCATGTTAGATTCTACGGTGCTGTTGACGAAAGGTACTGGAGAAGACAATGAATAAAATATGGGGTTGGTTTGAATTTTTCAGGAAAATTCAATAAAAATAGCATACGTTTCTTCTTGTCCAACGAGGTACAAAGGAAATACACGTACAGGTAATAGTGGTCGCTGAAATCAAATTATATCACAAGCACTTGAACTACATTTTCGTCTCCAGCACACATGCATATCATACATAAATCATAAACTGAAGTGACTAGAGAACTGGACGTTATTTTCTTTGTGACACAGAAAGACAGTTTTGTTATTTGTTGTGTCTGAGGTTCGTGCGAAAGGTAATGGTTTTTGTCAAAAATTACAATTATGAACTGTATTTCTTGGAAGGTTATTTTGGAATATAGTTATATCTCGTAGGGAAGATCGGTCTCTGTTGTATATAATAAAGTTAATTATAACAAAATATGGCAACACGTCCAGTCTATGTTTTGCATAGAGACAACAAAACATGAAATATGGCATCACTTCGAGTCAGGGTTATCCAAATCAATACATCAATGGAGATTAAATAAACGTAAAGCTTTTGAAATTGGCAGGGTAGAGGTGCATTACCAGTGTTATATATTGTGGGGGACATTACCTGTTAGCAAAAATATAAAGAATATAATACATTATGATGTAACATCTGTAGTCCCACTTCGAGTAGTTCCAACGACCTCGCTATTGAACTTATCAAGGCACTTGAACAAAGTTTAATCAGATTTGCCCAACGTTACCGCATTTCAGTTGTTTATCGCGGAGGAACATTTTTGCAAATTTGATTGTCGAGTTATGACTTTATTTAGACACAAACATAGATACAAAGATATTATGCATATATTCATTTGACATTAATATTATTAAATGGAATGAACTTGTGATTAATATAAAATAAATTATGCATAATTTTGCACAGAAACAAACAATAAATGTACAAGTACTTTTCGACGAGCCCACGTTGGCTGACTCTTGACATAGTATCCTTATGCGTATCTCAGGTACCCCACCCTGATAGAGGTTACATTATACTATGTACAGACGCTACAAGGCCATTTCACCCAAATTACAATGTATATCGTTCATACACAGTTATGCGTACATGTGTGTATGGGTTTCAGATAACACCAGGTATGGATATGAATTTTGCGTTGCATAAGAGAAAATACCAATATCTGATCTGGGCATTAAACAGTCGGATAAACATTCAGTCATCTGGAAAATGTCAGGCATATATTACTTTGATACATTTCGGTGATGGTAGTCGAAGAATATCAATGTCCATTAATTTTGGGGGTATTTTTTAACGAAATGAATATGAAAACATTTTGCCAAATATAATTAGCCTTATTCGTTTCATTAAAGAAACGCCACATCATATTAACCGATATCAGAATTCCTACCATTGTTCTTAAACCAACTGAAATGATTCACACCAGAGTGTGGACAATCAACCACTTGATTGTGATTGGATATACATTAGCAAGTGTAATTGGCCGCCAGAGGAGACGGAAAACAAATTATCTTTATATAACTTAATGGCCTGACAAGATGAGAAAATGTATAATTACCATGGCATAGTCAGAATAAATGGACGAATAGTCCATTCTTCGAGACAGAAACGGCAAATACCCTTAAAAATCTCTGTTTCACTTCAACTTAATATGGATTTGAACGATGCATGAAATATTCAATGAATAAATGATTGACGAAAATTTATGTCCTTTGGAATAAGTAGCAAACACGTTTTGACTTAATTATCCACAGCAGTATTCCAAGTTGCTCAAAGGTTAAAAAATATAATATTAACCAGGAATATGAATCATACAGATGTTATCGTACTACTAAGAATTAATAATAAACAAATTAAAAAAGTGACATACCTGTAGAAACGTGAAAATGTATCATTTTCATGGTATAAAGTTTGGGAAATGATGACAGTTATTTCTTCCTAACAGCCAACAGCAAACTGTGGTGCTGGTAAAGCATGCACTTGAGAATTGACGGAGAATAATACCTGAATGACACAATGAATGAATTCATGATTGAAAGACTGAAATAATGAATAAATGAGTGAATTTAGGACTGTACACGACTGCAGTGCACATTAAGACTACTACAATATATTACAAAACAACATGCAAATTCAATCATTTTCTAGAAAAAATAGTTTCACAGAAAATAATTTTATTCAGCGATTCAATTGATATTCTGCCTCAAAAAAGGCAGATATCTGAGCACGATGTAGAACAGGATCAATCTAATAACTCCCTGTTACATGAGGAAAAGGGCATTACAGCAAATAATGCACGATTTAAGAAACTTGAGTTTAATTTCTGCAACAGTGCCAAGAGAGGTCGCCAGCTGCTTTGAGATATTCTTTAAATCTGGCCTCCGGTTCAGAAGTCGATTGATCGGGAACACGCGTCACAGCACCGGGCATTAAAGAGGTAAGAGTTGGACCCGTTCCTATCATAACTATTTTTGTGGAGATCTTACATTATAGGACTAATTGTCATGCGTATCGACGTTTGAGACTTTAAAACTGTTGTTTGAACACTTACGATGATATCCATGATATGGAAGCAGATGAAAATACCATTTGCTGCCGTTGAATCTGGTGAGTGGTCCATTAAAGGAAATAAGCGAGAGAAGCATTCAAACAACACGAGATGTATGATTAATTTATTTATGATTGTGGTTAGTAACAATGTCCCCCGCTTTACAAATCGTCATTTGGCATAATTACCACCACTTGCAAGAGGTTATATTTGAATACTGCCGCCGTGTCCGGTAGAGCCTCTAATTAAACTAGCAATTAAATCTTCAGCCATTAGGCTGTTGGTGATGTGGCAGCGCAAGCGGAACTAATTGCGGTGAGAAATGCGTAGCAAAGAGATTGCCTTCTACCAATGACCATATTTTAAGTCTAGCGATAGATGAAGAATGTGATGGAAGATTTCTGTCTGAAGACACTGGGTAGAGTTTGGCGGAGATGGTTGAATGGGTTTAGTGCACGGAAGATGAACTGAACAGCAGACTTACTGTTGATAAGAAATTTGAACGCTCTTTGCATGCAGAAAAACAGACTTACTGTTGATGAGAATTTTGAACGCTCTTTGCATTTTCACAGCCAAGCAATATCTGTGAGCATGCGCACATAAATAATAATCTAGATATTAATGACACTTTCGCAGAAGTGGTCAAAAACTTCATCCGCGTGTGTTCCATCAGATGTAGCAGCTCAAGTTGAAGCTGAACCTGGTACTCAACCCATTCGAGGTGACAAGCTGAAAGTTCAATTTGATTTATACACTTCGTTCAGGATTACATGCGGTTTCTGTTGCTTTCTTTCTAGTTTTAATAACTGACCATCAAAAACGCTTGTTAGAGAGCTATGTCAGAGCAAAGAATAGCAGATGTATGGTCACAAGTACATTTTTCAAATACCTAAGCAAGATTATTTTGTATTCGTGTCTACTCATTCATGTACAATATTTTCAACAGAAGTTGCATTAGTAGGTAGACGTGTATTATTACGATGGCAAGCAATAAAAAAATCTCATTTTATAACCTGCCAATCTGTGGGTCACTATGTGTAAAATGTTGAGGATTTATATAATGTGTCAGATATTTGGGTTTTTGTACCATTATTTATTATGATTGGGTCGATTATCATACATGCCGTATAAAAGGAATTGCGTTATACTGATGTGCCTTAGTGTATTTATAATGGCTAATATTGAGGTGCCTAATGACGATTTCCTCCTTGTATTTATAAGGACGAATACTGAGGTGCCTTATGATGATTTCCTCACTGTACTGCTAATAAGGGTAACACTGGGAGTCTTATAGTGATCCCCTCACTCTGCTGTTTTTATAAGGGGTAATAGTGAGGTGCCTTATGATGATTTCCTCACTGTACTGTAAATTGGCTAATACTGAGGTGCATTATACTGAGTATTTCACTCTATTTTATTTGCATGAGATTACACTTAAGTACATGTAGTGAGTCCCACACTTTGCTGTATTTACAAGGTCTTTTACGCAGTAGTAGGGCCTTCATGGTATTGTCTTTATAAGGTTTATAATGAAGTACCTCATAACGGTGAGTCCATCACTACAGTCAGTCCCACACGGTGCTCATGTCACTACTGTATTTACAACTGTTTATGCTGAATTACTTTATAAAAGTGAGTCACACATTATACCTTATTTCCTAGGGATTGTACTTAAGTAACTATAGTGGGTCCCACGCTGGTATTTACAAAGGCTTATACACAAGCACCTTATAGCGAGTCCTTCAGATTATTTACAAGAGCGTATACAGAAGTCACTAACAGGAAACACTGTGCTGTACTTACAAGAAGTTTAACTAAAGTACCTTTAGTGCGTCCCACACTGTACAGTATTTGCAAGGGCTATACTAAAGTGCCACTGATAAGTCCCACACTGTAATGTTATGATAAGGCCCTACTGCTGAAGTACCTAATAGTGAATCCCACACTGGACTGTTTTTACAAGAGTTTATATAGAAGTGCTTTAATGTCCGGACCACAGTCCTGTATTTCTGAACTTACATGGGATTATTACACACGCCCACCTATGATAAGTGCATTATGGATCAGTTCTGGTGTCGTATAATCCATGTGAAAGATGCTTACTATAACTTCCCAACCCTGGGTGACTGAATGTTCTAAGGCGCTCGTCTTTACAGATCACCGACATCTCACCTCTGGCTGCGTGGGTTCAAGGCTCGAGTTCAGCCAACGTGGTGTGTGAGAAAGCTTGCAAGTAGCTTCCCGTAGGTCGGTGATTCTTCACATGGTTTACCTGTGTTCCTCTTCCGTCATACATACATGCTGCCATGCATAGCCTATCATGTGCTGAAAAATAGCGTTAAGCCCACAACAGCAACAACTAATTATTAGACATTTATAAGTGTCTACTAGACATACTAGACATCACAAACTGGCTATTGTTTTATGTCGTTTGCAAACTGCTGTCAGATGTGGATTTACAGCGATATTGATTTGACAAAAACAAATTATTTCAGTAATTACATTGAGAGTACATCAAAATACGTTAGCCCAATACGTGGAACCACTGTTAACACTTCTCCTATCCATCAAATATTACCATCAAAAGAGATCGGGAGATAGCGCTTTTACATACCCCAACCCCCCACCCCACCCCACTCCAGCCCCCCACCCCCCCGTGCATCAAATATTTTGATCATCATCAAAGATGGCATCTTGCAGGTTATATTTCCGTCCATATTCCTCTTTATTGATTCTTGTTCGTTTCGAATTCTCAAAGGAGTTCTATGTAAGCCGACATCTCCTTTATGGTAAATTCCCGAAGAAAGTCTTCAGCAATGATCTTGCAGATAAAGGCAATCAAATTCTTGTCGACATATGTTCCTCTTTCGTTCACCAAGGGCCGACGGATGCCCTGTATAGTTTTCACAAAGATCTATCTTGCTTCTTTTCGTGGACAGCGATATCAGCTGCTCCACCTAAAATCAACGGACGTTCAAGATGGAATTCAAGATTGATTGATTCAAGCTTTTCGTTTCAGCCCAAACATGACAGCATTGAACCTTACAAGTTTAGAGTTGTACTATAAAATGTGAGAGTATCATCACATCAAGTTGAAACTGAAACTGTCAGATCGGCAAATCCGACAACTCATCGTGCGAATGGAAAAGGTAATCTTGAAAATATTTTCAGAAAGTTAATTTCTGCTCCAGCGAATCCTGGATATGCCCCAGAATGTTATATTCATATTAATTATGTAGCAAATTATTCTAATTCAGAGAGCGTATAAGGAACTGGTATTTATATCTACAAAGCCTTCATATATCAATATAAGATTGCATTGCAACAGGCATGATCTTCAAGTCCTTGATGAATACCCATCTTCTGACTTAAGCACGTGCATCTCACATCCATAAAGTGAGAGGGATATCACATTACTGAACACACCATAAAACACACTCATAGAGGGATGGCAGGGGGTTCAACTTTGCGTTTCAAGACTAACAGACACATGCATTCACAAGCATACATACATACATACATACATACATACATACATACATACATACATACATGCATACAACTCGCGCATCAATTGGTCCACTGGTTAATATAGACGGAGAGGCTAAAGCGAGGCTGATTACCCTCACTCTCCCAATACTCAATTATTGGGATCAAAAGTCATGTTATCAGGAATTCATGTTAATGTAGCCGCTGAAGCCATTTGTGAATAACCCTCCGCTGCTCTTGACGGAGTTGCTGCTGCTCTTCTGTTGTTGCTCCAGTTTTGGCATATCGATATTTGAGGGTTGTTTTATTTTTGAGCAAAACAGGAAAAAAATGTTTTTTATTGTTCTAGCCATCATGCCGACGCTGCTTTCTCTTGCTCTGTTCCTTAATCATCTTTTTCTCCTTCTTCACCACTTGGATTGTGTGACTGCGACTAACGGAGTGTTACGTGAGTGATGCTTTAAGAGTCTAGGTTTGCTGCGCGGAATGATTGCAAGGGTATTGTCAAATCGCAAATACAAACGCTTTAACTGTATGGTCCAGAGGATGAGCAAACAGAATACCACCTGCAAGTGACCTGGTTTTATAGTGGGAATATGTTACTCGTCACTGTCGTAGTCTGGATTGAAAGATAAAATCCTGTAATAATTATAGTACTGTTCGTACCAAATTCGCATAAAACATCAAGTAATTCCACGGTGCAAAATTAAGTTTAAAATTCTGCTACACATTGACTATCTTGTGTATCCTATATCTAAGAGACATTCTATAATGGAAGTGGGAATGACTTTAATCAATAGATTAAGACTGCATCGCGAACGTTACCAATCAACTAGTATTTTGGAAATTGACCCTGAAACAAGTGCTATTTGATCTTAGATCAGAGTCCCGGTAAATGTTGTGGTATTCTTATGGAATGCTTGGCCGTGTTTCTAGTCCCAGTCTGACTGATCTTGTTTCTTATTTGATGAAAGATGCTAAGACATCATCGTTCCAGGATTATTAATCATTTGCGTTAGCTATCAAGTGAAAAAAGGTGCTACTCCATCTCAGCCAGTTCTTGGCTTATTTTTCATATTTAAGTAGATTCCCAGGTGAGTTCATTACTGGTACGCAGAGATGCATTTGCTAAATATTTCGTTGCTACTGTCAAATCTACTTCACTGAATAAAGAATGAATGCAATTTATGACAAGAACCACATTGATTTTGCTATATGAGCTAGTAATGTCGTTTTGAAAAGTTTCCGTTTTAGTTAAAGACAGCTGTTGTTTATATCAATTTCACTTTCGGTGGGTCCATTGATTTCAAATTCGATGGAGTTGGCGCATGGTCTTCTAACAACATATTCTTGAATTGTCCTCATCTTAGGTGGCATGGCAAACATTTCCAGTTCTCTCTTGGAAATCTGCTTTATATAATTTTGTAATAACACATTCCTAAGTCCCTGACGGTTCTTTGCCATTTCTGGTCTAACAGTTTCTTTTTCTACATATCTTTCCCGCTTTTTCCTTGCTAATAAGAGGCTATCGGGACAAATGTTTTGAAAGGCGTATGCTGTGGTTTTGTAAGTGGTCAAGATATTTTTCGCTATGTGGATCAACATATATTTTCCAGCAATCAGTAACTCTTGTTTAAGATTATGTTAACTGACAATGACTTATACAATGATTTAATTTCTTTGTGACAGTCATGAAATCCTTGATGAACAAACGATTCCACGATTGGTGAAGCATTAAAGATACTCTTCTTGAGCAACGTTTCTGTACACAGGACTCGTGTGTTCAAACTGCGTCAAAAACCGTTTGTGAAAATGTAGCTGAATATCAATAGAGTTTTTCTGTAAGAAAAATTATTTTATACCATGAGAGGGTTCATGGCAATGGACAGTACGCATAGTATGCTTTTGGAGAATGCTTCTTTAACCTGGTCGTGGAAAAGAGATGATATATTGAGATGAAATGTCACGATTAAGATAATATCTTTCATATATTCTCATCTGAAACATTTTTAGTCGGCATTGGCTGAGGATTTCACGTTTTGTTGTTGTTAGTAATCTCTAATATCCAACTGCTCGTATACCTGTTCATCTAATATTTCTAGGATGTAACTCATTCGATCCCCGGCTAGAGTCTTTATTTAGTATAAAGACATCTTCCAAAGTAACTTCGGAATCCAGTTGTAGGGCTTAAGGTAGTTTCACCAAAAAAACATCCTGAGATCCGTCGCACTTGCAAAATCAAATATATTGTATTCTTCGCATCTGAATCACTTGTTCTTTTCCTAGAAGGTACCAGTATAATGCGATTTTATGTTTCCCATGGATTATTGTGAATTTGACTCTTACGCTTCTAACTGCTGCTGGTACTGTTGCTGTTGCCATTGATAATGACGGTATATTTCTACGAGTGACTGAGATAGCAAAATAACTCAGGGTTAATAATTACTCTGTTGCAAACTCGAGTTTCTAACAGTACCTACAATCTCACAACAAAACGCGATAATGTGACAGAAAAGAGGATTCGAGCTTTATGGACACATTCTCCAAAACCACATCCAATCTTATTATTTTTGTTTCTAGAACTGGTGGACAGAATACGCTGATGAAGAGGACAAAGTGTTTAAAGAGATCATCATGAATTCGATGACTTGCAAACCCGCAGTCTGGAAAACGAGACTTGGTGGATATCCTTTCCATGGTACTTCTTATTACTAAACCTTGCCATGCTTCGTGTTTCTTTTTACTGGAAATGCTTTCTATATAGTATACGTCATCTTTCGTGGTCTCTCGTTGTAACTTGGCAAGTAAAGGTTCGTTGTAAGACTTCCTATTTCATACCTAAGAATTTATATAATGCCGAGTGACATCTGACAAAGTGTCATACAACATGAAATAACCATGGTCTCCATTTTTAAAAATATTATTTATTAAAAATGTATTTTGTATGTTCCAATACAAACTTAATCGTCGGCCTTTAATGTCAGTGTAGATGATGACGACGACGAGAACTGATTACCATACAATCATTTCTTCCCGCGGGACACAAGCATTAGATAACGCACCGCAAATCTCTTGTCTTCCTGCACATTTGCTAGTACCAACGGTAGAATTTTATCTACCGTTTGTAAGAGATTGATGCTAATGTTCGCCCTTCCATAAAGTCACTGTGTATACCACGTTGTTGTCCTTCTATAAGCTACAGTCCTTTTTATTTCACCGCAACAATTCCTCATACACGATGGCCTGTTATTGTTCTAGTATGGTATCAACGGCTTTGACTAAGGTTGGCACCACCAGCATTGAAGATATCTTCCTCGTTGAACAAGAACAGTTTCCTGCGGCTGCCACCTGGTTGTTTTTTACTAGGTGTCAATATTGTCCTAGTCTCTGCTTCGGTATCTTCCACAACGGAGCCATTCATTGCTACAGGTTCAAGTACATTCAAATACCGTATCGATGATTGCTTTAGGGACCAATCTAGTGTAGAAGTTACTCACGTTCAAAACTCTTTTTTTATACATGAACTCGTGTCCACTTGATTTTGGACAATGAACGACGAGATTGGAAAGGTGTTTGCAATGAAAGAAATTGAGAGAGTTCTTGTTTGGGCAGATTAAATGAACTTTGTAACGTACCAGTTCTGCTTTGCATTTATTCCAAGGATGTACTCCTTTTTGGCAGTAAAGGATAGGACCAAAAAATGAGGAGGAGAAGTAACTTTATAAGCAGGTGTCCCCGTGGAAAAGGCACGCACTCAGAGGAATGTAAACCGCTTTTATTAAAACAGGTTTGACTGGCATCATCAATAACGGATGAGTACAGGAACAGACATCGAGTGACGGAGTGACTGAAAGTACAGGTTTCCGTTACACTGTTCACATTCCAGCACAATATATCTTGCTTGGGATACCAGTCATGGCCATTGTCTATTCTATTTCCCTATTCGTGCTCTTTGTCTTATTGAGAGATGATTTGGGTGTAGTCTAGCCACCTATTTATCATTTATCTCCTTGATTTTGTTTGGGGTTTGACGTTTTAACTTTGGCTACTGCATTGGGATCACATCATAGAATTTGTTCCGTTTCTGGAGATCGATGCTTGGATCTGCGTAGCGTCAAAGTAAACCACCGCACCTCTTCCTCGAGGCTTCCATCCAACAAACGAGAGCAGATTTGTGTGAATTGTTTTCACGACTGATAGGATATAGTGCAAAAATAAATTTGGCAGGAGGATGAGATTGAAAGGAGATAATATCATGGATAAAACAAGTGATTGTATTTTGTATTCTTCTTTCATACAGAATCTAAAGAAAGAGGAAATGTTTAAATCACTGGACCCAATTCCTGATTCCATTCGTGGTCCAGATCCGTACGAACGTTCAAATAATCGAAACGGGTGGGTTTTAAATGAATACATACACAAGTGGCCAATGGGTGATATCGTCATAAATAAAATTCTAGGAGGACCATTAGAAGATCTCTTCTCATTATTCCTTCATGACACAATAATTTTATAGTATTCATATATAAATTGCTGAAACATGTATCTCATTCACAGTGATGTGTGTCCTTGATTGTTACCAGATTTACATAAAATTGTTACGAATGCCTTCTATCAGCTCCAGAGGTAAACAATGAGTTAATACTTTTAAAGTAATCGTGGAGTTTATGATCTGGGCCCACCAGGTCATTGTGGTGATAGAACGGATACAATCCAACGTGTTCATCATAATGTGATTTTTCATGCTACAGTTCGTAGAGTTTCAAGCCACAACTGAAACGCTATACTTGGTCTCCCACCTACACTAATCCTGTCCTAGCTAAAGATTTGATTATGGGTCTTTCCAAATATTTCTCGTATTTCCCTTTGGACATGTCCGATCGGCTGGCAAAATGAAAATAGCTGGGAAAAACTCATTCTGTGTAATAAGACGGTGATTATTTTGGAATGATCTGTATCACCTGATTATGTTCTATAAAGATACATTGATGATGATGATGGTGGTGGTGGTGAGGCCCCTAGAGTGTGTCACAATGACTGTATCACTTTCTAGGGTCCAACACTTTGTATCACATTCGCCGCTGTGGACAGCATCTCTCTTTTGCAGGACACAGAATTAAAAAGATTTTGTTTCTTTTTTGATAGCATCCTTCTGCTCTTCCAATTTTACAGTCGTGGGTATTAACCGTACTATAAAATATTGAAATCGCGATGTCGCACTTGTATCTCGAAGACATTCTAATACATGTTGGGTAATGGTTGACTCACCGCTTGATGATCCAACATATGGTTCGTACATTTTGAGGAGAAAGTCCTTATTTTGACCTGAACTGAACGATTCTTTTAATAGATCAAAGTCGACAACTTGACTGGAACTATAATTTAGTTTAAGTAATTTCCTTTTGCATTCCATGTGTTTGATAAAATTCTTAGTATTGTCTATCAACTGAAAGTATTGCCCTGGATCCAGCAAATATTTGTCCTTTGGCATCATCAGGTGTTAAGCTAGTGTACCCCACAAACTGAGCATGATTATACGAAAAGTTCGTCTTTCTTTGTTCAGCTTAACGTGTTCCAATTCCACGTCCTAGGATTGGTATAAGGCTTGAACTGGTCTTCTTTGCGTTGACACCAGATGGTATATGAGGAAACCTGTTGTTACAATTTGAGAAATTCGTTGATGTATCCTGTTTACTACATGGTTCAACACTCGTACAACTTAATCGAAACATCATTGCAATTATGAGACAGAACGCATCAATTAAAGTTCATGAGTGAAAGATATTTCGTATTGATTAGTCTTTCGTACTGGTGAATATGTCAAGTATTGACAAGGCCAATGGGAAATAAAGATATCTACAACGAACACACACGGTAAATATAATTCGTTCTCCTTAAGATTCGTCTGTCTCGAACAACAAGCGTGTAGCATGGTTCCTTCTATCCAAACAAACTGTCGTGAGAACTGAAGGGTTCGATTCCAATAACGCTGTAATCTTCGCCAATGAGTTCAAATCTGGGTGTTTTCAGACGTCGGTTGTAATCGTGTTCTTATCGTCGTTGTTGGCTTCTTTTGCTCAAATATATATATATAGTTCCCGCTGTTCATTAAGTTTCGCTGAATTTAACAGTTGTGAAATGGCCAATTTCGCGAACAAAATCGTAACTTGGTTACTTTGATACATTGTCGTTATATTGTGGTTGCTACCAGATACTGATGATGACCTCAAGTGACATATACAATTTAACTCGGTTCGGAGTAACTGGACATAACTACGCCATGTGTTGCGTCCTGTACTTTTTTACTTTACAGATAACTTGAATCTCAACGTTTTGGGTTCGAGTGAGCTCGACACTTGGCAAGACCTATGTGAGAATGTAAGAAAGTTTGCTAGGAGCTTTCCATGGGTTTCTGGTTTTTTCCGGGCTCTTCCACAATCAAATATACTGGCCGTCATACATGGGATATAGTTACTGTGCAAAACTGTTTTTAAATCACACAAAATCACCAACTAGTATTGATTAGTAAGATAGTAAACTGTTTTGCCACCCCGTTTTGGGAGATCGTACGGGCTTGACGTTGTAAGTGGTGTTAGATAACCAAGCTCGAATTTTTCGCACCGCTTATGTCAATATCAAGAATGTCTTAGGAATACGAATGACGAAATATTGTGAAAGATTAATGGACACATAGCGCAACAACGTTCATATATAATATATATTTAGTTTTGCATTAAAGGATTCGGAAGTGAAAGAACATGTTTACTGACATCAGCATTCCTCAGCTACCATTGCTCTTCAACCAACTGAAATGGCTCCGAACAGAGTTTGGAAAATCAACCACTTGATTGAGTCTGTATGTACATTAGTAAGTGTAATGGGAATTCAAAGGGGACTGGAATCAAATTATAATCATATGACTTTAATGACTTTAATGACCTGAAGACATACGAAAAATCTATCACTAACCTGGCATAGTTAGAAGTTCAAAGGAAAGGACGAATAATCCCTTCTTCTCGATAGCAAAACTGCAAACGGCCTTGCAAATATATTACAATTTAAGATGTATTATTATTATATGAAGAAATGATTGAAGACAGTTTGTATGTCATTTGAAACACGTAGCAAAAAGGTTCTGCCATAATTATCATTCATAATATTCCAAGTCGTGCAAAAGGTTAACAAAACACGATAATAACCAGGAATAGTAATTATAAAAATTTCATCGCCCATTTAAGAATAAAGCATAGTAAAACCTAAACAAAGCGACATACTTGTACGAATACAAATTTGTATTACTTCAGTGGTATAACGTGAGCGAAAGGATGTATTGCCCTTTCTTCGGAACAGCAAACGGCAAAGTGCGGTGCATGTAAAGTTCGCATGTGAGATTGGAAGCGGAATAATACCTGTTTGACACGTTTGCATTCATAGAACTAAAAATAAATTTGCACATGTACGCCCTTTTAATGTCAAAGGAATGAATTAATGATTGAAGGATTGAACGAATATATACATGAATGACATTACGACTGTAGTCGAAGGCAATGCAAACTTAACTTTACGACTTTTACGATACATTGTAAAACAACGCGCAAGTTCAATCAATTTATACATGAAATCATCTCTTTACAAAACAATTTTATTTAACGATAAATGGATATTCTGCCTCTGAAAGTTTAAATGTGATCAAGATGTGGAGGTATAATCAATATGGAATAACTCCCTGTTACACAAGTACAAAGGCATTACAGTAGGGTAAGACTGAAGTAATTAAAATTTAATTTGTCGAACAGTGTCAAGATGGGTCAACAGCTGTATGAGATATTCTTGCATATGTTGCTTAATGTTTTGTAATAATTTCGTGATTATAGATCACGCTCTTCCTTTTTATTTCACTAGAGTAACTCTCTTATTAATAATTAAATCAAAGACTAGTGACGTATCTCAAGATTTCAATGCGAAAAAGAAACCCTCGAGCAAAACTGACATACATCATAACGGCCAGGCAACAAATATTCTTCTTCAGTAAGGGAACAATGCTGATTTAAGAGCAAATTGATTAGAACGTTTCAAAGGTTTCTTGGCTCGAAAATAGCTGATATGAAATCTGAAGTACCAATTAATATCAGCACATAAAATGAAATGAAAACATAATTATCATGTGGAATCAAAACCATTTATTTACTCTGTGTTCATTATTTCGAAACAAGAGAGTACCCACCTGTCTCGATGATTTGGGGAGGGTCACAAACGCAGATTATTATGTCATACTACCATAGGTCTATTTCTCATACATATATGCATATCAATTATCCTACTACGTCAATTCGAAACAAAAGTTTGCATTAATGATGTAGAAATCAGACTCTATGCCAATGGAGTTTGGACAACAAAACACAGGTAGTTTCTCTCCGGGAGTAGAAATATGTCTCACTGCCAAAGGTTATATCTGCATAGACCTCCCATACTTGAGTAGGAAAATAATTGCCAAACAAGTCTTCGCTGTAGTTGTACACAACAGATTTGCGATCACGAGACTTAATACTATTATAGCATTCCTACACTGATTAAGTTCTCTATATATTTCCTTGATTTTCCAACATTGTATATAAAATCCAGTGAATTAACTACAAGTTTGGATGTACCGAGAATATCTTATTTATTTAGACACTATCCTGGATATATATATATATATATATATGTATGGCGGTATATAGAAAGTATAAGCATACATATATATACAGTTGTATATATATATATGTTATGCTATATATACATATACATATACATATATAAAAGTAATCAGAACAGTTGCAAGTTGCACTAGAATGGCTCGAGTGGAATGTTTCGTGCATGTAACCTCTCTCTAACCAACAGAACGATAGTTTCCATTGTGTCGCACATGCGTTGATACATGCTGTTTGGAATTGCTCTATGCTCTCGAACTTTCCATCGCTTTTTTTTATTACGGTTACCATGGCGTAGTTTAACTTCTAACTTGATTATGCCTCAATTTCTTAAAAGTACTTTTTGTCCACACATGTGCTATTAAAACTTATTTAAATTTTGAAAACATTGTGTCTCTAAAATGTACGGGCTCGGACATTTAGCTTCATAATAATATAATACGTTCTCAAACATGGAGTAAAGTTACAACTTAGAAATTATTCATAGGTTTATATTGAACATTGTAACATCTTTTAAATGTACATAAAACGCTTGTTATAAGGACAAAACAAGATAACCATCACACTACCAAAATTACTTTCAAACTATTGAACGTCGTATAGATCTAAGGGTAATTTATTTTGTTATGGATTTTCTTTGGAATGATTTGCCACCTTATTAGTGAGTAATGTTTGGTCATTATGGAAACTTTAACAACAATTGGATGAAACAAATAACAGTTTTCATTTCTACTTGTCACATAGTACAGTACCTGAAGTCTACAGTCAATCAGTTCAAAGTAGGACAAGTGCAATATCCCACAGAGTATTTCATATTCAATCAAGCAAGGCCCTTCTTGAAAGTGAGCACAGGTACATAGGAATTTCTGTAAAGAATGCATGACTAACAGTTGTTGGCACGTAGGCGAAACTTGGTAAATATTTTTCATTATGTTTTCGTTTCTTAAGTACCAATCATTTAAAGAATTAGAACTCGGACCTTATATCCAAAATGTGCCACTGAATTTTTCCAGAGCAGATAATTCAGGTAGGTCTACGCATAATAAAGGGTGTCCTAACTTTCATACAAGCTGATTAGTTGATAACATAACTCGGTTTGCTTTATCATGTACAAAACAAAGCACAATCTAATATGCTAATTAGATTGTTGGGCTCAGCTTGCTTTATCCTGCACGTGACAAACACAATACCAGCTGCCTATATGACAGTAGAATTCGGTCACCTTTATCCTGCGCAAGACAAATAAAATTATGTTTGCAATAAAAATGACCTTTCGATACGAACATGTTGCAAATTAAAGTAGTGTCTGACTCGAGCATAATCAGTTTAAAAAAAAAAAAAATTTACATCTCAGGAAATGAGCCTGTGGAGGTATCATCAGGTGTCACCATAAAAATACTGGGTCCACTATTTGGTTGATCCCCGATTTGTATGTATTGTTAGTTCACAATGGGTTCGTTCATTAGTGTATCTTGGTGAAATTCTAACCAAAGTTGAAAACAACATACTACATTTTTCAGTTCAATAAATGGAAGGATCTATTAGAAAATTAAACACAAAAATACAATTGACTGCTTTATTATTTGTATTCACTGATAAAAAGGCAATTAGGTGTTTGCAACGCAGCTGTGATATCAAAGAAAGCGTGCTTGTGTTTATTTTCCTTATTACAAAAACAGATATTTCAGACAGTGAACATTGTAAGTAAGATGAACATTGTTTTACTGGCAAACAATTATTAAATGCATGAGCATGAAGAGGTGAATAGCCTAGGTATAAAGTTATAATCAATACCTCTATCAAAAGATTCGGTACTTGTAAAACTAAATGATGAACATATCTATGGACGCATTTGTTTTCTTTTACTGGTACCAAAAACAAACAAAAAAATATTCCATCATATGTTTTTGCGAGACATCCAACGAAACTTTCCAAACCTTATTACATTACAAAATGCAATCATTACAAAATTGACACGACGCCAATAACTCCCTTTTCTGCGTTCATCTCTCATACTAAAGTATCACTTGGAGCGTAAGTTTAATATATATCATCGTATCATATCAATATATATAGTGACGATCAAATATAAATCAATAACGTCATCAATTTGAAGTGTTCATGCAGAATACCATGTAATGACGTTTCATACTTTTGTTGTAAGACTGACGAAGTTTACTCTGTTGTTCATCGAATACAATCTCTAAGTTGATTAATTATTCAAGAAGCCCTGGAAAGATAACAAACAATCATACACCATGTTAGAACTTCTTTAATAGTGATTGAAACTTTACTGTTCCGTTACAAACATTCTATTGCTAGGGCAATATGATTCACGCAAATATCTATGGTCCATATATATATCCACAATTTTTGCTCACAGAGAAAACAATATCAGCAGAATAACTTACATACATTCTAGTCATGATAAATAATAATATTCTTGTATTTGTTTTTTGTCTAACACAAAATGAATCTCTACCACAGTGTAGTCTTAATCACATATATATAGTGATGCTCAAATTAGCGCCCTTTAATTGAAAAATTGTTTTAACATTTTCCTTCCACTTAAACCAATTCTAATTTTACCATCACAATCAAACGTGATTACCAAGTATTTAGTCAATGTGTCCCTAGCATCTGGCATTATCAGGCTTTTGACACTACTGTTCCTGTTACTTAATCATTACAAAAGCCAACAGAACTTTAATGGATGAAATTAACATGTGTTTGAACTGTATTATATTCCCCCAACTCCATAATCAAATTCGATTTGATATTTCATATTTAACTGTTCAAAATATTGATGAAACTATTACCTGATAACAACGCTTAGAACAGGTTAATTTCCTATGCTAGTAAGAGAAAGTGCTATACTAATATTGACAGTGCTATGCTGTATCTAGTCCTGTATGTGAAAGCTGATTTCTTACAAGGATACATCTTAATTCTTGCCCAATGTTGTTACTCATTTGTATTAACAATTTGTCATTTACAACTAAAATATTTCCAATTTAGTTACTGAATATAACTCACTGAATTTATATACCTTCTCAGTTAAACATGTACAGAAATAATTTCAATGATAATGGTCGAAAAATTTACATTCATGCAGAACCGATAGGCTACTGTTCTGTGAAATGAAAACGAAACGCATATAGATGACTAGTAATTTGGGCCTGGAGCAAACACAACTCCATATGATATGGCTTGTCAACATTCACAAAAAGATGGTCTTTGCAGTGACAAGCGTTTCACTGTTGTGATAACCAATATCGGTAATGTAAGGAGTTGTAAAGCTTGAAGCGTATCCATCTCCAACATGACTCAATTACTTAAAATGAATAACATCTACCCAATGGAATTAGATAATTGTACTACAGTACCAATATTTTACCATTTAAAGAAATTCCTTAAGAAATTAAAAGAATCTCACCTGGATATATTGGTGAACCAGCATTAGGCACAAGATTTAGTTATACAAAGGTAATCTTAACAAAGGTAATCTTTACAAAGGTAATCTAATCCACGATTTTAATAGTTTGCATGTGGTAAGGTTTCATGGAATGCCAGCACAGTAACGCTTTTATGGCAATAATTAAAAGCTAAGTTATAAAACGGTAAATATAAAAACAGCATATTTTACATTTAAATCCATTAGGAAGTTGACTCTACCAAATGAACTTAAAGATATGGTACTAAAAGATACATAAATGATAAAGATGTTGGAATTATGTATTTGATATATAAAGTAAAGAAACTGTAGAAATATATACGACTCTTAAATATAGGATCAACATTCTTTTTGTAAACCACATTCCCGGAAATTAGGTCCACGATTTTCTATGGTGGTCCATTGTCGGGTATTTAAAATGTAAGGATGGAAATGGATGCAAAAACTACACCGTCGTATGTCATGTTAATAAGCAAAGGAAAAGGAAACAACATATTTCGTTATGTCTTTAAGCATTTTCCGCACGGAAAAGAAGAGATATCCATTCTCAAATTTTAGCTTTTCGATATATGTAAAATATTCTTTGATACATGTAAAATATTCTTCAAATGCACGTAACAGCAAATGCATGCTTTCACTTGTGCAGTGGTACCTTATAGACCGTGATGCATAAAACACCTCACTATGACCTTACGTTTTCAAATTGTTTTCGACGTATGTGCTTTCTGACATTGAATTAGGAAAGATAATTATGTTCCTGCTCATAGTTTATGCGAGAATGTCCACAACAACAAATACAGCAGAACTTAAAGGATAACAGCTGACATTATTAAAAGAATCCGCTACTTAAACATGTTATACACTTTAAATTGGTTTGGTCATAAACTAATAAAAAAAATGTTGCTCGTTCCGAGTGAATAACAGGTTTACTTTACCTCGTGAGTTGGAAACTCATAAATATATCCGTCATTCACCCTACACAATCAAAGTTCCTCTATATTTGTTTGATTGTGCGGAACAGTAACAGAGCAGGAATTAATTATTGGCACTTAGACTAACCTCTTTTTACGAACTTAAAAGTAACTGATTATGTAGCCTGATTTATGTGTCATTGCTGCACTATATTTGAACTCATCCAGAGAAACAACAAATATATCAAGAAGCTTTTCTTTGTGTCTCTCCTTAATTTTTTAAATAACTCTCTCTCTCTCTCTCTCTCTCTCTCTCTCTCTCTCTCTCTCTCTCTCTCTCTCTCTCTCTCTCTCTCTCTCTCTCTCTCTCTCGCTCGCTCGCAAACATTCTGTCATAAATAAGGAGGGTGAGAACTAGAAACAATGACCAGCACGAATGGTTGTTAATTAGATATTCCATATATCAAAACATCATCAAAAGAAAACAAATTCGCACTCTAAAAATGTACATATGTGCCACATGCACCTTAAGAACAAGAAAATGGTCAGTGGAGCCTAAAATGAACAAATGAACGTGGAAGGATCCACTGTTAATACCATTTATGAGATACATGCACATATCAAGTGCCATTGCCTAGGTTAAGAAAGCAAGTGCTGTTATTTTGAATAACTTTATTTTGGCACTTATCCTTCGTATATTTATGCTTTTGTTTGATTATACCCGATACAGATGCCATTCGATCTATGAATCAGATTCAGCTTTCTAGGTAATTCAATGCTGTATACAACCGTAATCTCTACAAAGCTATTTTCCAAGTGTAGTGAAGAGAAAAGGTGAAACTACTATCTAAATTTGCATTACCATTTCCTCATTATTCCATTTAATATAGACCCTGAATTTGGTTTAGTATCTGAAGTACAAAATTATGAACATACGTAAATTAAATGAATTGTACGTATTTGTTATGTTTCAAAAAAGCTGATAGAATTTAATTTTTGCATGTGTTAGCGCTTCAGATAATAGGCACACATACTTTAAAAACATTTACTTAGATTTTTTCCTTTTTGTGCCCTGTGGTGAATTGTTTCATTCATATGTAAAGTAGGTTTTAAATTCTCTTCCAGTTTTAGGATGCTTCACCCTAAAAATTAGTTCCGTGTCTCCGAATGTCAAGGACCGCTCAACTCTCTTTTCATCTATTGTTTTTCCTTCTGGCAAAGGAACAGTAAATTTTCCAAGTAAACGACATGATGGATCAGTCACAAATTGAGGAGATTTTTCAGAAGAGGTGTACAAATGAAAATCAACTTTTCTCTGTTCTACTTCCACAGGAATCCCTGTTCCAGAAATTGTATGGTCAGTTTCCAAAACTTCACCAATTTCTACAAACTTTTTAAAAACATCGCAGCATCTAGCTATACCATCGTAGATTTTTCGTTTCTCTATCGGATGAAAGTCGGGATCGAATTTAGGTGTTCTAGCGATTCCGTAAGTAAACCGTGCTATTCTTGTGGTTATCGATTTAGGGACATGTCCTGATATTACTGCGCCTTTCAAGATTACAAGTCCCCCTTCTTCAGGAATGATGATCTTCTCACGTTCGAAATTACGTTTGAATGCATCCTGAACCAGTTCACTCTCAGCGAATCCTCCAACCAGGATAATTGTGTTTACATTCCTTAAGTCAGGGTCGGACAATAACTTTCGTACATGATTTAAAATGCTTTGGATTGACTCATTAAAAAACCTTATCACTATACATGGATCGACTCTTAACTTTTCTCCTACCCAAGAAACATTAAACTCAAAACCAGATCGCACGGTAGCGCTTTTTACGTCACCTCCCTTTTCCTCAAACATTTTGAGCATCGAAGATGGTATCTTAAAAGTAAGCTTTACGTCCATACTGCTCTTTATTGTTCTCTTCTTCGTTTCGAATTCTCTGAGGAGATATATGTAATCCGACATCTCCCTTCTTGCAAATTCCACAAGAAAATCTTGACCCATAATCTTTCCGATAAAGGATAGGAAATTCTCGTCGACACATGTTCCTCCCCAAGGGCCACCGGATGCTTTGTATAGTTCTCCTAAAGATCTGTCAAGTTTCATTTCATGGACAGCGATGTCAACTGTTCCACCTACAATTGTACAGAATAAAGAAACATTAACGGACATTTGAAATGGAATTAAAGAGTGATTCATTTACAAAAAATTGTGAGGGTTTGTTTTAGTCCTACCAAGATAGCATTAATGCTTCGAAATTTAGAGTTACACTTTAAAAAGTGAACGTATCCTCACATCAACTTGAAATTGAAAATGTTAGATGGGCAAACAAGACAAGTCTTTGTAAAAATCTAAAATGTAAACTGTGTAATATTTTGAAAGGTAAATTTAGGTTTATGGTTGTCTGTTCTTTGTATATACATTTGCGGAGATAATGGATAGGCCCTAGCACGCTTAAAGTTATATAATTGCTCATTAATTATACACTAGCAGTTGCGGGATATAACAGAGAAGGCAGGGGCAGTACAGATGCTAGGGGAAATTAAAAATTAACCTTACGTTTGGACGCTATAGTCACAAGGTAAAATGGAACATTAGGGTTGACTAATATGGCCGCAGTGGAAGCAATAGTAGCTAATACACGGCATTAACTTACTGACAAACACCCATAATTAATGACCAACACATATTCTTAATAACCATGACTCATTTTACCTCCCCCAATTTTTTAATACTAACTCCCGCTTAATCCATCATCAGAATGAAGTTGGATAATTAGGCCAATCTTTTTATTAGTATACAATACTCCAGTTCCCAAATATTTCCAGCGTTGACAACCTTGCGATCCGATGATCTAGTTTGGTTTTCACCTTGGAACGCTTGACTACGTTTTGTGAGATAAAATCAAAAGAGATAACCATGATGATCACTAATTCACCGTTGTATGCTTTTCTGGGGAAATCGGATCCAAAATAAGGCAGTAAATGTTCAAAAGATAATTCAAGACTTCGGTGATGATGAAAATTCACAAAATATTGTCTACACGCCATAGAAAATAATTCTTGTAATCTCTCATAATTAGACCTGGTCAAACAGCGTTTATTCTTATAAATTTAGTGATATCTTCTTCGATAGTAGTTGTCCACACGAATCAAACTATTCCATAATAAGATCATGAGAAAAGTTGACAGCAACCCAGTGGGGTTCGTGATAAAAGATTGTCGGTGGTATTGACGACGTATGATCAAAAACTGATGAGGGAGTTCTACATTGGCACAGGCCATTTGATTCCAGCTGGCTGTATTTGAGAGCGGTGTGCCATGAGGTGTGAAAGTATTCAATTTTTGTTTCATACTTCACTGGTCATGATAGACAACGATTTAATACTTCCCTTCTTGTTCAGACTGGTCTGCCTGGTAAGTTCAAATATGGGTTCTCTGCTGCCCTCAGCGTCTCGTTTGTCAACAGTGGAAGTTTCAAATAATCTAGGAAGCCTTTGTACCATTCATTGAAGATTTTCTTTTCTTGAATGCGAGTCTCTGCTTTTTCTAGATAATCCTCCATGTGCTTCGTTCATCATTAAACAGATGTATTTTACTTGACTGGAATAGCTGATATGACGATAATGACATCGTGTTCTGGTCAAGCGCGTGATTCTCTTAGCCACCCACTGCGCAAACAATGAATGCTTTTGAGATCGAGTCATCATGCAAATACTGTTTTCTTCTTTTTATACTCCTTACTTGTTCCCTTCTTCTTCACCACATCGATTGGGTGACTCTTACTGCTAAGGTTCCTGTGCATGACCGTCTATGTTATGACTACGTATCATATGAGTGAATTTTGAAGAGTCTAGGGCCAACTTTTGAGACCGTTCTTTTCAAGGATAGTGTCGAATTCTGCATACGCAATTGCATTAAATGTGTTGCCCAGAAGTTGAGCAAACTGAATTTTACACGCTGTTGTCCTGATTTTGTATGGTGAAATTGCCCCGCGTCACTTCCTCGGTCGGGAGTGAAATCAACTAACAACAAACCACATCCTCTTCAAATTTTCAAATGGTAGTCGCTCGAAACACTGTGTGTATTGCTAGTAACTGATTATCTCATGGCTTCAAACAGGTGCAAACAAGAAATCAAATAGTTATTCTGGGCAAAATTAGGTTCAATACATCTGGTACACAACGTCCGGCCATCTTAGAGACGTTCTATAATGAAACTAGAAAGGATTTTGATCAATAGTTCAATCGTGGACCTCATTCCCAACAATACCAATGAACAAATGCGTAAGGAACTGACCCGGAAACACCTGATCTTTGATCTTGGATCAGAGTCCATGGGACACTGTAAACGCTTTGACATTCACTCACCGTATCGAATACCTGACCATGTTTCTGGTCAGAGTCTGACTGATCTCGTTTCCATTTTAATGTAATACTCGACGAATCGAACGTAGCGTTTCCCGTCTTCAATGTTAGTTTTTAAATTGTTAGCCTTAGCAATCAAGTGGAAACTGGCACCACATCGATTAATTCTGAGACGCAGATAAACTCCATTTAACAAATACTCGTCTTTCAATTACATAATCACGTCCAACTCATCCATCGTTCTAAACTGTGCCCTTGTACGACTTTCCTTTGTTAATTGTTAAATTCAACATTGTGGTCTGCGTAACCATCTGAAGGTAATAGCTGAACTTGACAACTGTGCCATGTTTCCACACCAAAGAAACATCTACGCACTGCTGCAATTTTCATAATTTCTTAATTGATATTTCGAAGACAGGTAACACGACGACATTCTTTCCCGCGATATACATTTTAGTAATATCATATATCGCGGTTGCAATACCGCCAGTCTCGTCTTGGATGCTCGTGATAAGGTAGCCGTTTTCTTTATGTTGATCGTTCTTCAGAATGAATGATAATTCGTAATCGATAGATTCGTTTATTCAACAAAATCGTCGTTGACACCAAAGAATCCCATGATATAAATAGCGATCGGATCTTTCTCGTATCTACCGTAGTCTCTGTCATGAACTTTTTATTGTATTCAGGATAGAAGGTAAGTTGTCTTAGCGACCACTGTCGAAAATCATGTGTTCATGCAGGCTGTTTGAGGTCAAGGCAGGAATTTCTAGATAGGTTAATACTTGAGGCAAATAATAATCAGACTGCCTCCTGATATCTCTACCAATGGTATACATAAATTCTAAAAGCAAACTTTTATTTCCATCCACAACGCCACCGTCCGGACTGTAACTGAAGCGTTCTATATTTCTGATGCATAAATTCTCGCATATTACTTTTTCTTCCGTTTTTATCTCAATATACATTCAAATTATAAGCTTAAATAACGTTTCCCATGGAATAAGCAAGGTTACTATTCTTGTTTTCTTGCCAAGCCTTTTTCTAGCTTTGTCCTCATATGGACAAACATCAAGAACTGTAGCCAACTCCGAGCCACCTACTGTGGTCGGTATAAATCGAGTACCGTTTTGCTGACCTCTTTTCTGATCCAATTTCACGAAATTCTCCAATATCGCATTCACATCCATAACTATGCTATATCGTTTCTTGAATTAGCAAACACAAATTATGGTAGTATATGAAAGTTGGCTAGTATGGATTTTTCGAGTGAAGTCATATGTGCTGTAAAACAAAATTTTGCAAAAGCCCAGTTTTGGACCAGGTGCTAGTCCTGATAACTTGTTTAGCTCCTCAGCAGATAAGGGGCATATTGGAATCGCTTATGCACCTGCACCCGGTCGCAGATGTGGGCCGCTTTTGGAGGCTGATCTAAGACTTATATAAATGACTGCGTCTATTCGTAACCTTTAAACCCTAAGGCCGCTGCAGCCGTTCCACAAGGGAAGTTTGGCCGTGCCTCCTAACTGTTTCAGATTCCGGAATGGACTCCAGGCCGATTGTCACAACAGAGTGGGCTACCCCATGTACCCCATGAGATACCAGACCTTTCAACGGCTACTGTTCTTCAGACTTCATGTTCTATATAAAAGGCACTTTACTTCGTTGCTAACGTTGTGGCACATTTTTTCGTTGCTAACTTTGCGGTTAGCAATATTAGCATATTGTTTGTTGCTAAAAATAGATTGCAGGTGATGCAAATCATGTGTGCCTGCCATCAGTTTTGAGTACAATCATTGCTTAAGATATCATCGGCAGGTTAAGTCATCAGTTGTATATGAAATCAATATATAGGTATTACTATCTGCTATTATTTCATGTCCTTTTTGTGTAAAATTAATATATAACTTTCATTTGCCAGGATCTGCTGTTATTTGTGTGTAACCAAAATAAAGGCAACTCTGCATGTTAGTAGGGTCGAAGACTGTTACTTGGGCTCATTATGGTTGTTATTACAACGAACCCACGCTTTATCTAATAACATAAAATTCACATACAAAATTCGTTCCATAATATCATATGACAGCGACGTGTAATCGCATGATAAGGACGATCATATCAGAGCATCTCACGTTATATTGAAACGGGGCCTGCTCCTGATATAACATGGTAGCTACCGCTTTGGCTAAATGTAAGACTACAGTAAATGAATAAATACTCCTCTCTGAAAGAGTACATTTTTTCATATGTCAGGCCGGAATTTGCTTTGTTTCGCCATGAGTCGAACAAGGTAACAATGTCGTCTTAATAGCTATTCTGTGTTTTTATAAATGTAACCATTCCTTCAATGTAACCGTTTGAGAAAGTTTTTTAAAAGATAATTAGCTTAAAAATCTAGAATGTACTTGTCATTTGAGTTTTACTTGAATCTGTACCAAACAGTTGTAAATACGTTCTCTGAGTTCCAAAGTTATACACTGAATCTGCTCTTCTAAAATGTCGATCGATGAAAGATCTCTTCCGAACTATGTTAACGCTTTTGCCAGGCAGTCGTGTTGATAATGGTTAAAACAAATATCCCATTTAGAGCGATGTGGTACTTTGCGTTTTACCCGAATACATACGATATAACTCTGAGTGCGTTCTCGCAGCTCAGACGGTAAACAGTGAATCAGAACTCTTTGGCAGTACTCATGGGGTCAATAATCGGGGTCCACCAAGTTAATGTGGTGACAGAGCGGATGCCATTCAACACGTTTTCGTAGCGAGATTGTGTATGTTCCAGCACTGATGAAATACTATCTGGTCCCCGAAGTACACATATCCTGCTTAGGTATGACTGCTTCTAGATATTTCGGCCATTTCCCATTGAACATGTCCTATCAACTAAACAAATGACAATAGGAAGGCAAAGCTAAGGAAAAGGTGTATTCTCCACTCATCCTGGATTATATGTAAAGACGGGGATAGTTCTGGAACGATCTGTGTTGCAGATACTGTGGTGCACACTGTAGGTTATGACAGAGATGAAGATTGTCAGGATGACCTCTAGAATGTGGGACAGTGACTGGAATACTTTCTGATTTAGAACACTTTGTATCGCACATGCCGCTGTGGAAAGGTGTCACTCTATCGCAAGATATAGCATCGCATTCGACTGTTTCTGTGTCGAATGCGGTAACGTCCCTGATCAAAATTATCTTCTTTTTTGGCTATTCCTTTTCAATAATCGAGAGTGAACCCCGAACGGTACAGTATTGTGATCGGGAAGTCGCACTTGTTTCTTGTACACTATCTGATACACGCTCTCCAACGGCCGATTCAAAACTTAATGATCTGACACATGTATAATATTTTATGTGTCACACAGTTTGACGAGAAAGTCTTTATTCTGACAAGACGCTAAAGCATCGTTCATTAGATCAAAGGTATCATCGTGCACTGAGCTAGTGTACATCATAAACTGTGAATGAAGTTTGCCAAAGCTCCAATCGGTATCATGGTTCGAAATGGTCTTGTACTTTTTAGGTTTTAAACTTAGTGGGATATCCGCTACACTGTTACTTCAATTTGAGAAATGCGTTGAAGCATCCCGAAGAAATCCTTTGACTTTATCTATTCTTTTGATATCATTTTGTGGTAGGAAAGTGTGAAAATGTGTATCCTTTATAACAATTGATATCCACGATTGATACACAACTCCACACTTAACTACGTTGCTGTCAAGGTCTGTCCCTCGCCTTCATGACGACAAGGCTGGTGTTCATTACATGTTTCTCCACACGTACGACATAATGAAAACATCATGTGCACTTGCAATAATGAGACAATACTCGACGGTACAAGTTGGTAGGTGGAAGACCTTTGCATTTGATCAGTCCCTCGTACTGGCGAAAGTGTAGGACAGTGATGTGTTTCGTTAAAGATTTGGCGTCACCTGTTGGAAATAGAGCATATTTACAAACCCACGGCTACAACGAACATACATCAATAAATTTCATTTGTTGTCCTTAAGATTCGTGTGTCTCGGACAACAAGCGCATGACATTGCTCCGTCCTCTAAACAAACTGTCGCAAGGATTCAAAGCTCGATGTCTCCGACGTCATAGTCGTCTACAATGCGCCCAAATTCTAGAGTTTTTCACAAGCCGATTGCAGTGGTGTTCATCGCGTAGTTGCTGGATTCTTTCTCAGAAATCTTACATTTTGAATCTTGAATATAGATTGTTCAGTTGTCAGTATGGGGAAGACACGTAGGTATGTAAAAATAGTATGTAAATGTCAATTCTGGGGAACATTTAAAGTTTGCACATATAAAGTCCATGGGATGGTTCTATTTATTTGTCTTCATGCTGTTTTTGTTGTTATTATGGTAATCCAGTTTTTTGCCTGGGTCTCAAACATTTCGCTGAATCTAACGATTATAATCAAAATCGACGAGCTGAAGAAAACAAGAACATCGTTATTTGTGAAAAACAAATACTTAAGTCTTTCGAACTGGTACGAACATTCTGTTCTCATTTCGGATACACTTCCAGTAATTCACATGTAACATGCTGGACTCAGTCCAAATTTCCGTCTGCGGGTGGAATACGTAATAATGTCTTTTGTTTTTGGAACACAAAGACTCAACGACAAACTGTAAAGACATCTCTCTCCACAGTGTAAAAGCTTATTCCGATGCGTTGACGCATTGGTAACATTTCTCGCATAGATAACTGCATATGTGAAATCATCTGATACTGATAATACTGTGTTTATGATAGCCAAGAATATATGTTTGGTCTGAAAGATTACGTCGACAAACGCGATTTCCAATTTGGTTGTAAACATTCAAAGTGAGCGGCCAATACTTCTTGTTTTATGTATCCCATGCAGCTTCACAGTCTCATTCGATATCCCAACGTTTTTCAAAAGGGCTATGTATCTGTATCTTTGTGTTTTTGTGAGTTTCTCTTATACTACTTCATAATCGTTCTCATTTTCTGTATCAGTTTTATCTACATGAGATCTAGCGACTACTATAAATCGGACAAAACATCTTTGTTGTTATCGTACGTCCGTAATAAAAGTGACTGATTTTTCAGCAGGGACTTTGGATGTAACTCTTTAAATTCTACTTTGTTTGTGCAAGCGCCAGTTCGAACTATTCTGGAAGTCACTTTGTTGGACGGTTGGGTATAAAGATAACCGGTAGAAGCCACGAATCAATTGTCTCCTTTTGGATGCCCTTATCTCACTCTTCCTTGAGGAATGATTATAACCATAAGATTCAATAATCAACGATCATCTCCTCGTCAAAATCGCTAAAGTGATCTTTTATCAAAACGGCTTTTATCGTGTGGATAGCAAAGAACCTCGTCGTTCGAAAAGGAACCTGATAAGAAAGAAGAAACCAGGACCAGACAGAAAAGTAAAGAAGACCAGTCTAATTTATAAATGAATTGTTCATACTGTCACAAACTTTTCTTGATCTGTGCCTTTCTATATATACATAAATATCTTTATGTATGTATGGAATTCCCGAATATAAGCTTCTAAGAGCAATACAACCGAGGTTGTAGAGTGGTTATCGTATTTCACCGCCCAGAATGGTGAGAGTTCCAATACTGCCAAGAACAGGCTCAGTAGGTCTCAGTGACGTGCCTCATGCAAAGCATTTATTCAAAGTGCCTAGGCATGATATGAACTTCCAATTGTTAATGTATCGGTAGCAACGCCAAAACCAAATTCTAAGACCACTCAAATGGCGGATTTGAGGGGACCTAACGGAAAAACATTCCCAATCCAAATATGAACGTTCTCGTACAAAAGTATGCTTACATTGATTGGTAAAGTAAAATAAAAATTCTAAAGTATAGCGCAAGGTCGCACTAATCGTAATATCAATCTCCATGTGGATGTCGAGTACATGAACAATCGGTGGGAAACGGCCACACAAATCGATTGGCCTGGGACGTGGTGATCTTTCAACTGTCTAAGACTCTTCTGGGGGGAAGGTGGAACCCTCAAACATCTGTGTCATTTGTTAGGCTTAAACCATACTGTCAATAGTATGCAACTAACACAGCTGATGTTCCACTGGGTCGAAGGCTCAGCACTTATATATCATCGAAAGCAATCATTTTAGTGCAACCTTCACCATAAGGAAGACAAAAGAAGGCTGGGGTAACGGAAGTTAGCAGTATTATAAATAATAATAGCAGGAGATGGAAAACCATTATTAGTAAACGACTGCAACAGCAACGCAACTACTGGAAGTGCTAGCAAATAATGAAAAAGATGCATTATCTGTAAACAGTGCCTTCACAAAACAAATATCCACTGATTCATGTTCCAGAGTTACAGTAGCAATAATGTATTCAAAGTATGTATTACATGCCTCCCAAATCAACAACCATGTATCTTTTTCCTGGACTGAATAGCCTTTCCACGGAGGATGAGCTCGGTTGAGATGTCTTCAAAGATTCCAGACGCTGACACCAAATTGCAGCAGCCTCGGGCTCCAGGGCTACGGAGAGCTGATCACTACTGATTCCCGCCTTTTGAGATAAAAAGAAACAAGAAAAAGACTTATAGTTCCCCAAAATAAAATATCAAGCAATAAAACTGATTAAATCCTTAAAACGTGTTGCACATTTAGGATATTTCTTTTCACATCTTTCCAGCTTTTTCTCCATTGTTGATTACCCATAGTCCTACTTGCATTTTTCATGTCAGACTGATGCGTTCGCACTCGGGCACAAAATATTAATATAAACCCAAATTGGAATGTCCTGCAAGATGTGAGTTTTAAATAGCTTGGTTACATATATTTCGCTTACCCGTCTGTACCAACTGTCAAGATACTTTTGGCAATAGACAAAAGAAACAAAGAACTGTTGCTAAAAAAGAAAAGATCAAATTCAAAAATACACCTTCTAATTATGAATCTGCCTAATAAACATAAAATATAAGAGCATGAATTATTATTATTAAAATAGCCACACATATAAGATTGCAAAATAACATACGACTCTTAGAATCTTTTCACATCTCCGGAAGTATGAAAATTTAGAATGTAGCCAATATCTTGCAAAATCAGACACTTTGGAAATAGTACCTTTCCTCTGAGTATAATTATCATAAATAACTAAATTTTAATTCGATTCTGAGGTAAAATGTTCTGTTCATGACTCTTTTTGACTATCGGGAATGACCTACCTTTGCAATACTCGCCACATGTGTGGACACTCAGAAACAATATGTTTATATTCAGTAGAGACAAATCTCATTTACATAATAAAATTGGCCATTTATTTTATAACAAGGCAAAAAATTCAATCAAATCCAACGAAATAGCGTGCGTACTCTACTTTTGGCGTTTTGCGACTATTAAACCAAATCTCTGAATATCAGTGGAATCTCATGAAAAACAGATAAAAAATACTCCTAATAATTCGTATGCAACGCTTGGTTCAAA
>JAECUM010027557.1:0-25974 GCA_016617855.1 Megalonaias nervosa
TATATATGATACTATGTACAAAATCGCCGGTCTTGTCACTATTAGAAAATAATTACTAGACCGAAACCGGACAACCATCACAACACATAACTTTATACAACTTTATACCTTACACTTGTTTGTCTTTTTTGTACGCAAATAAACAAAGTAGATTTTAAAAAATGTAATGCAAATTAAAATATATAAAATGGTCATTCCTAACACAAACACGATATTACATGACTAAAACAATATAGCATACATATATAACACACACAATACAATAGATTGATCCCTGGTCAAGATCACTAAAATTTTGAGGGACCATGTCATAGAAACCAGTTGCAAGACCTAGGAGTCTGAGGAAGGAAGTATATGTAAGCATCACTGGGCGGAAGTCTTCCTATATGAAGTCAACGGCCAGGGCGGAATGGCTCCAAGATGAGCTCAAGGACCATATACTCAGTTCCAAGTCGTGCCACATTATATCAGTGGATTTTGGCTGTGGTCATCCAGTCTGGAACATTAGAACGCTGAGGGCTGTGGGAAAGTTGAAAGAACTTACACATGAGTTGGAGAGGTACAGCTGGAACATTATTGGTTTTTGCAAAGTGCGCTGGAAAAACTTTGGCGAAATAACAACAGATGAAGGGCATAAGCTCTTCTTCAGCGGAAGAGGGGACAAACACAATCATGGCGTTGGATATCTTGTCCACAAGGGAATTGTGAACAACATTATAGGTTGCTACCCAGTCTCAAGCAGGCTCATTACCATCCACCTGAGGGCGACTCCCTTCAATATCACAATCATACAGGCCTATGTACCCACATCTATGATGACAACGAGCTGGATAATTTGTATAACCAACTGCAAGATGTCATTGACAACTCACCCAAGAAGGACATTCTGTTTGTACAAGGAGACTGGAATGCAAAGGTGGGAGATGATTCACAGACAAATTGGCAAAGCACCTGTGGACCCTTCTGCAATGCAGAAACAAATGAAGGAGGACTCAGGCTCTTGGAGTTTGCTGCCTACAACAATCTTGTGCTAGCCAACACATTCGGCCCTCACAAAGCATCTAGAAGATGGAACTGGCACAGTCCACATGGACAACATCACAACCAGATTGATTACATCTTGATGAAAAAACGATTCTGCACAGGACTGAATATCGCCAGAACACGAAGTTTTCCAGGAGAAGATATTGGAAGTGACGATGATTTATTAATGACAACGTTTCGCCTCTACCTGAAAATGATCAAAAAGAATAACCAACCAAGAATTAGATTTGACCTTGAAAAATTGAAAGATCCTAAAGTCGCAGAAGCCTTCCAAGCAATGATAGGTGGTGCATTTGCACCTTTTATAACCCTGGACAGCCAAAACACCGACCAAGAGTCCTTAACAACCACATTCAACACAGCTGTGACTAGCACAGCTAGTGAGATCATTGGCAAATATTGTCGAACAAAGAAACATTGGATCACAACAGATGTCCTTGAACTATGCAACAAAAGAAGAGAACTGAAAAAGGGGAAAAGAGATCATGAAGGAGCTAGAAAAAACAAAGAGATAAACAACATGATCAGGAAAAGCATGAAAAGGCAAAGGTATCCTGGATTGAAAGATAATGCTGCAAAATCGACGACAGTCTGAGCAGAAATGACATCAAAATGGCATATCAACTGGTGAAAGATCTCACAACCCATAAACAAGGGAAAACTACCACCATCCAAGACAAATCAGGAAAATGCCTCACAGAAGATCAAGAGATCCTCAAGCGATGGACATAATACTGCTCAAAATTGTACAATCATAAGACCCAAGGAGATACAGCAATACTAAATTGCCCTCAGGCAAAAGAAATTGATGACCTCGTTCTTCGTGAAGAAGTAGAAATTGCAGTTAGGTCACTAAAGAAATTAAAGTCAGCCGGCATTGACAACATACCAGCAGAGTTCATTCAAGCAGGAGGAGAAGAGACAGTCACAGTCCTAACAAGATTCTGCAACAAAATATGGCAGACAGGAGAATGGCCCATAACATGGACTCAATCCTTGGTCATTGTGCTCCCCAAGAAAGGAAACCCTACACCTGTTCCAAAACTACAGAACCATCAGTTTGATCAGTCACCAGAGCAAAGTCATGCTGAAGATAATTATCGAAAGACTAAAGCCTCAAGCAGAGACAATTATTGCTGAAAAGCAGGCAGGCTTCAGAGCAGAAAGGAGCACTACAGAACAAATCTTTAATCTCAGACTCCTTTGCGAGAAATACCTTCAGCATCAGCACAATCTATACCACGTCTTTATAGATTTCAAAAAGGACTTTGATATGGTATGGCATGCAGCCTTGTGGGCAACTATGAGGAAGTACAACATCAGCTCAAATCTGATGCAGGTTGTTGAGCACCTCTATGACAAAGCCACCAGCGCTGGCTCACTTGGCTGAGCGCCTCGACACAACCTCCACAGCATACGGTATGGAGATTAGAGCCGAATAAACCAAACTGATGACAAGTAACACCAATCGTATCAGTGCATAAATAAAGGTCAGTGGACAGAAGCTGGAATCAATTATCACATATGAGGGATGCAAACCAGAACTACTTTGCAGGATTGCCTAGACAACAGCAGCAACAACAAGGTTGTGACCAATATGGAAAGATACCAACATTGCTTTTGGTTCCAAAATAAGGCTGATGCGCTCGATTGTCGTATCCATCTTTCTGTATGCTTGTAAAACATGGACGCTCAAATCAGATCAACAGAGAAGGATTCAAACCTTTGAAATGAGATGCTAGCAAAAGATCTTAGGCGTCATATACATTGACCATGTAACCAACGAAGAAGTCCACAACAGGATCCAACATGCCATCGGATCCTATGAATACGTCTTGACCACTGTAAAAAAGCGGAAACTGAAGTGGTACGGTCATGTCTCAAGATTATCTGGACTGGCAAAAATAATCTTGCAAGGCACAGTGCGAGGGTGCAGAAGAGGAGGCAGACAGAAAAAGAGGTGGGAAGACAACATTAAGGAGTGGACAGGCACGGAATGTGAAGATTCCCAAAGGACAGTAGAAAACAAGGAAAGATGGAGAGAATTGGTTGTAAAGTCAACTGTGGTGCCCCAACGACCTCTTAGGTTAAGGGATTGACGATTGATATGTCATAAAGAAATATACTGAAGGAAAACAACGGGACCAGCTCCAGGGTCGTAAAATAATAAAATGCAAATAGCAATGAGCAACCCCTGAACAAAAGTAATAAATACTTTGTTTCTTCAAAATTTCTTTTGATTTGTTACAGAAAAACAAACACCCACACTATGGGGGATATGGAAACTCATCAAAACCTTTAAAGTGCCAACAAATAAAATAGTATACAGCTCACGGTTCGTAAAATAACACTGATAAACGGTCCAGCTATTGTGGAACGTGATCAGTGGATTATAGATAGGTATAACTAAAATACGCAGTGAAAAATGGAACACAATGGAAATAAAATAAGCAATGGAAATTATTTTTGTTTTTAATATATTCATTGTAAAAAAATCAAAAGAAGTTTTTAATCTTCAGATGCATACATATCTGTTTGAATTGCACAACAGAAAATATAATTAATTTTTTAAATTGATTATAATATTTGTATGAAACGTGCCCTTTTGAGAAAGAGTGAAATCGTTGTAAGCAAATGGAAACTATCACATTAAATAATGTTCATTGCTGAATTTTTGGATAGTATAAAGCTTTAACGCAATGGGAATAAAGTACGCAGTAGAAATTATTTATTTTATTTTTAAATGATTTGTTTGATTAAGGAAGGTTAACAGAAGGATTTAATCATCAGGTGAAAATTTTAATCATTCTGCATAATACAGAACTTCATCATGAATAAAAGTTCATTGTTACTAGTCTATGCTCTTAAAATGAGTAACAGAAAAGAGTGAAGACAACAAGCTTTGCAAAATTTAACAAGTAATTTATTTCTCTAGAATACAAAGTGAAAAATGAGAAAAAAACTTACGGTATTGCGAATTAAATCCAAAACCAATCCAAGAATTAAAGACACAAGTCCTAGTACTAAAAGTCCTGAATAAAATGGAGTTCATGTCCAGAAGAGATCCAAAATTGAAGGCGGTGACGTGTCTTCTATGGTCTGCCAAGTGCTGATGTGTCAACAGTCTCTTGTTGAATCACAAAAATATTACTCCAGGTTTGAATTCAGTATAAATTCCAATGAATGTCTTTCTCCAAGAACTTTGTCTGAGCACTTTTGTATTTCCAGAGAAAATAATCACTTGAATTCAATAATTTGAAGAAAATAAAATCCAGCCCAAACTGGCCACAACATAATACAACTTAAAGTGCTTGGTGTTAAAGCACAACTGGTAAAATCCTGACAGTCACAAGATAATATAGTTTTCTGTTTGACCTCATGTCACAAATTAGCATTTTCGAAAAACAACCATTACCCAATGGAAATTAACTTTCTAGAATGCTCTAATGAGCCTTGTTTACTTACAACACAATGACCTATAAATTCACTTGGGGATCTCCTAAACCCTGACCCTGATCAACATGTTTACGCCTTCTTGTTTACTTGAATAATGAAGATATTATTAGTTGTTTACATAAATGAAATTAAAATAATTTTTTTTAAAAAGTCAGTCAGGTCAAGCAGAAATTATCTCAATTTTGGACAAGGTCACGTCCAGCAAATAATGTTACATTACAATAACATGTAATGAAATTTAAAAAATTTAAAACAAACAGGCAAACAATTAAATTAAATATACATAACATCATAATTTACTTACTTAAATAAATTGTTATTTTCAACATTCAGTTTAACTGTAACTGGTTATTTGTTTTTATATGTTTGTGTTGTTATTGTTGTTGATTTGCCAAAGGAATTGTGTGTTCACTCTTTTATTATTTCTAAATTATCTTCTTCTATATTTTTTTTTTATAAACTTTCAATTGTAAGGATCTGCACAGGTTATCCACATACCCATTGATATATGATTTTATCCATTGTACCTTAAATTAATTTTTTAATTACTTTATCGGGCATTTATTTAGAGCATTTAATTGGAAAGTTTGCCCATGGCGAGAAATATAATTTCATTCACTTCGTTCTGTGTTGCAATTAGTGAATGTCGACCAGCGGCAATACCTGCCGGAAATGCATCTTGCGCAACATCCATACACTAAAGAGATCGAAAAGAAAGGGCAGATAATGATGTTACCGAAAGAGGATATCTACAACATATCTTGCAAAGAATGCTATAGGGAGTGATATCAGGGAAATATAGAAGTTCTTTTCCAGATACAGCGCTTTGCAGTTGCAATAGGAACACTTACGGAAAGACTTGAATGATGATATTCAAGAAAACGACCAGGAAATTGTAACAGTAATAAATGATTTCAGCACAAAGTCTATTGATTTGAAGAACAAGATAACTGCTAGTACTAATACTCTGTCAGAGATGCAGAAGATAATGACTTAATACAGATAATGAACTGGACAGAAGACATCAGAAACAAAAGAATATTAATAGGGGCAAGATTCGATCTATGAAACAATTTACGGTTTATATGTAGTAGATTTGAGTGAACAGATCTAAACGAGATAATACTGGTACATTTACAGAAATTTACAGCACGTTGCACGCTTATGTTAAACAATCTAAAAGAGACACAGACAAAAATATGTTGACCGATAAGTAGTTAATAACGCCATTGTGGTGCAAGGTAGTAGAGAGAAAAGGGTGAAACAAATATTTAACTGGTTAAGGGCATAAGCTCACAAGAGAAACAGATGTATTGGAAAAATGAAGTCGATAAAGCGACTCGTGGTACATAGTTTTAAAACGTCAACAAACGAAACTATACCAACATTTGAAACTTAATTAATCACGTGGAAGGGTTTACATATTATTGTGTTGTTTTATAGGTTTATAACACTGAAATCCTCTAAATGCAAACAGTAATTTGATAGAAAACTAAACTAATGCCAGGATGATTTTCACATTGTACCGAGTGATGAGTATTGTATTAAAATAAATCTTGGAGCAGAAACAATAAACCTTTGTCAACAAGTTAAGGCATTTAATTATTAAATTCGTGATGAATATCAACGACAGAGTTATTGGATACATTTTTAGTCCAAAGCTACACTTCAAATATTGGTTGAAAGGTATGAATTTATCTATGCTCCATCCACAGCTGCTAAAGAAAGGCAGTAATTGATTTTAGCGATCAATACAGTTATATACAGTTATTGTCTACTGGTACATATAACCAAATTCGTATATCATTTGCAATGGGTTTGTATACTAAACTGACGTAAGTAAAAGATGAGTTCGTCGCACTAACGCCAATCATTGCACTTGTAATGGGTGTTAGTGTTTGTGCTGCTCAAAAGTTTTATTAAAACCAAAAGTATCCGCTGCTTGTGTAGCCAATAACTAACAACGGCAGCGTACAGTAAATACATAACCCTTTACAAGCAGAAAAATATTTCAAGGTTTTATAAACCATTATCCAAAACTCAAGTGTCTCACAAAAACTCCGAAGGTAATTTAATCTGAGCAAACAATACAGATCCAAATTCCAGTACTGATAATACCCGACAGCTTCCTTGTTTTGTTTGATACAAATGTAAAAGGAAATGCTAACAATGCTATGGCAACCATTTAGGAAAGATGCTTATGAAAGACAAAACCATTGCCATGTCAGTGATGATCATTTCAAGCTGAATGACTACAACATTCACGCGACAAAGATCCTTTGTTAACTGATTCATTTAGGACAGTAGGTTTCAAAGATAATAAAATTAAAAAGCTAAGGAAAAGGACAAGTAGTGTACAAAATATGTAGTACTAGAGCTTTAGAGTCTGCAGTGTACAGAGAGAAATGCTATCACACTTTAAGATTCTAACAGATTATTGTTTGCTATATCAAGATCTGTTTAAAATACGATACTTTTACTTCAAAATCAGTTGAACAATCAGTTAATGAGAGGTATTGAACTGTACTGCTTTCTTTTATGACCAACTACTTGGAAGAAAATTAGTACCTCTTAAGAAAACCTCAAGCTTGATTCTTCGAAAATGAGTTCGATTGAGTTCCTTGGATACAGTACAAAACTAGAGGAGAACGGGGTCCTGAAGAGTTGCTTAGGTTTCATCCACAGAGAATACTCAGTGCCCAATGAGTATCTAATAAATATGGTTGATTCTCTGGGTAAACAGGTAATGTAACAGTTTGAAGTCTGACTTCCTTGGGGCTTAAACTATGTAAAAAGAAAAGGTAAAACCCATCAAACATTCAATTTCCAAACTATAATTTATTTTCCTAAAATATAAAATCAAACAAACAGAAAGAATTAAAAATAACTTACAGTGTGGGAATTCAAAGAGTACTATCCTATCAATTTCAAAGTAATCCAGAAACTATTCAAAGATATACGAATGAAAGTTCCAATGTGCGTATGTGTTATGCTGGCACCACTGAAAAGAACACGGTTCTATTATCCAAAAGATTTTACTTCAAATTCAATGAAAGTAGAAAATATCAATAAGGTACTGTCTGTTTAGAATGAAAAGTTTATCCGCTGCAATTTCAGCAAACAAGTTCTAAATAAATCTCAATGTCCTCTCCGACTCTCACAAGCCTGATTATAACTGTATAAAGATAATGCACTGCTTTAATTATCTTATATAGTTCCCTAATGAGTACCAAATAAACAAATTTTAAGCATTAGAAAATATTCCCGAACTTTTCAGTCAATATTATCAGTTATGGGCTGATTTCTTTTTATTATGGAGCCAATCAGCATAATATATCTACAGGCCAAATTTAATCCTAAGATCACGTGATGTTGATGTGACCTCGATTCACTACTTCCATGGCCTAGTTTGACCGAAATAGTTGTTGATATGAATTTGGCAATACCCTTGATTTATAAATGGAAATTTCACAACGTATTGTAGATGTAGGCTAGACACGCGTCGTGTCATCTTTAAAGTGTGTTCTATGTTGTTAGTGGCTTCGTGTGTGTGTGTGTGTGTGTGTGTGTGTGTGTGTGTGTGATTTGGATTTTTAACGTAGCTTTAACAATTTTTAAGTTTTCATTCATATCGCTGCCATGTCTAGCACTGGGGCATCATGCTGCAGACATGTAGCACGATGTGGCATCATGTCCCACCCAATCTCATTCTCCTGAAACCAGACCGACCAGTCCTAACACTAATCTCTTAATGTTGAGCGCCTAGCGAGGCAGCTGTTAGTACCATTTTTATAAGTCTTTGGTATGACTCGGCCGGGGTTCGAACCCGCGACCTCCCGCATCCGAGGCGGACACTCTAACCACTAGTACACCGGAGTGGTGTCTATAGTGTTAGAATTGCCAATCATAAGAATATTTTCATTTGCCCAAATGACCTAAATAAAAACAAACTTATAAATTAATCTGTGATACTGATTTCCGTATCAGCAGTAGTCACAAAGTAATTCGTTGAAGAAGATAAGAAAACCGTTAAAACATAATAACACAAGTGTTAACAATATTTACACCTCTTGCATCTCAATTGATTGAAGAAAAATACGCGATACTAGACTGCATGGTAGGGATCCTAAATTAGCTGAAGTTCAAAACGTTATTAAGGTAAACTCTGATTCACATTAGCGTGTATGGATATCATTAAATGAGCTTCAAAGTGTTTACTTACATGAATCGTAGAACGTGATATTCTGTGGAGTGAATAACTGTGTATAGGACGTGTGTGTTAAAACGTTCTGTTTTTATTCCATCGTTGTCATCTATCTAACATTCTGGGTAAACTGGGTAACTCGTTACAGCTTCTGGTTTATCTTTATCAGGGTACGAACGCCTTGTTATTACTGATGACTGTTATAATGTTGGTGATATATATAAAAGCAACAAACCTACCCAAAATACTTTTTAGTTTTACCGATAAATATTTTAAGTAGATGGCTATTCGTCCGTGAGAACTGGTTAAATTATATGCAATTATCACCCCAAACGGTGTTATGTTGTTGAAGACAAAATGCTAGCATTTCGTTCTACGTAATAATTTAAATGTAAAAATCATATGCGACTTTACCGACATGTAAATCCGTTTGTCATGTTGGAATTGTTGTCTGTCTCTATTGGAGAATGCCTGGAATGTAAAACGTCAGAAGTAGTGACTCGACCTACCGAACATACGTCTGAAGATTTTAGTCACGTGACATGGATTGATATAGTCTGGCTTCATATGTTAATCAGATGCAACACTATACATGTTTTGTGAAACAAAATTCAACCAAGCAGTGTGCATGTCAGTGTTTAAGACAGTATCCTATATGCTTTGGTCAAGAGACTTGGGGATGCTTTGGTTTATCAGTAGACGTGCATGACAATGTTGAATACAGGATCAAATGAATAGTATGGTCCATGGACTTGGGTATACTTTTGTTTTATAGAAAAATAATTTCTCTAGAAATACTATCGTATAGAAATATTTTAAACTGCAAAAATAACTGTCTGGTTTAAACTAGATCAAACCGTTTTAAAATAGTTAAGTGCGTCATGATCGACACAGCTATACCACATTTGAATTTACACACATATATACTCAACAGAAAATTAAAAGATATACACCAGTTCCCAGTAGTTCTGTCATTTCTACTAAGCTACTGCAAAATTAGGATCATTTTGATTTTGATCTCTTTAGTTGTACTGCCCAAACGTCTATTTTTTTTAAATATGATGGACATATTGAGACATTATTGTGTACAATTTTTTGTTGTTGATTATACACAATTTTCTAACATCTATTAGATAATGCAGAATCCATAACCTCATGCCGAACATAGTTGGATTGTTACGAGTATACGCTCTTTAAAAAAAAGTAGCAGAAAAGAGTGAAAATCAACAAGTCTGGTAAAATTCAACAATTGATTTTCCCTAGAATACAAAAGTGAAAATGAAAAAAAAAGAATTTATGAATCAAATCCCAAAATAATCATAGAATTACAGATAGAAGTCCTAATAATTTAAAGTTTAGTAGAGATCCAAATTAAGTCCAATGCTGAAGGTGTTGATGTACCTGTGAAGACCTCTATAATGCCGATGTGCCAACAGTCTTTTGTTGAAAGCGCATTAACATAATTCCAGGTTTTGAATTCACAGTCCAAGAATATTATTTTAGTTTGAGCACTCTGTATTTCCAGAGAAAATAATCACTGAACTAAATAATTTGAAGAAATAAATTCCAGCCCCAAATGAACACAACATGGAGACAACAATAATACAACGTGATTCTGCTAGAACTTAATCACGAATGAATCAACTTTCCAGTGACAAGATGATATAGTCGTCAACTTGATCACAGGTTACAGTCAGCATTATCTAAAAAGACCCATTACCTAATGGAAAATATCCTCCTAGAAAGGTCTTAATGTTTACCAAATAAAATGCTAATTATTATTTTAAAAAAGCCTGTTGCTATAATTATAACATTTAACCTGAACAATGTCAGGTACACCAGGTAAATTGTAGGGGAATCCCAATAACATAGACCCAGATCCAAATTAACGTATTTACTTCTGTTAATACTGACCCTGATAAAAAAAATTCAGGCACATAGAGAATATTTTAGCTATGTATTAGTTGTTTACAGAAAAAATATTAAAAATCAAAAAATCTATAAATCAGGCCAATTAGAAAATAAATTTGATTTTGAACAAAGTTTAGTCCAATACAATGGCGTATAATAAAATAAAACAAAACTTAAAAAGTCAGTAACAATAATGCAAATTAAATATACATAACAGGCAGCTTGACCAATTTTAAAAATTAGTCTAATCTATCGGTGGTCATTTTTAATTCACGCATTTCGGAGATCACTACAACATCTACACCAATTAAAAGCAAAAACATTTATATGTAAATCCTATTCTTCGAAAACAAAGTCATAAATTAGATGCTGGACATAGACGGAAATTTGGCCTGATTTAACAAGCAATTAAATTCAGCGGTGCTTCGTATTATTTATATGCTCTTCTCGAGGGAAAAATGATTATCATTAGTTTTAATATGCACATCTTATAGGAAAATCCGTTTTCCATTTTTGTACTGTTTTATTACAGCCCAAACCGGAAGCCAAATAGACGTACGAGACGAGTACTTATTTTAAACCAATTATGCGTAAAATAGCACAAAATTACCAGGCCATTATTTGAAAGGGGCTAGAATATCTACATATGTACCAATGAGAAGGCTTGATGAAAGAAATACGAAAGAATTAAGTACGAGTCTGAATTCATATCTCCTATACCGCTTGACGAATAGCTGTAAGAATAAAGTCTTCGCCAGTATTTAAATACATTTTAAAAAGTCAAACTTAAACGGCGATCTATGTCTGATATCACAAATATTTTTCAGGTAAAAAAAATTCCTCTAAGCGCTTTACAACATTTGACAACACTTGAAAAACATATATAATGATATGATTACAAAAATAAAAACAAACACCACGAAATTAGAAAACAGAATATATGCTGTAAATATTTAAGGCAAGGAAACATTATTAGGTCTTTAAGTCTGTCCTTGCAGTTGGAATAGGTGAGTTTTAAGAGCGCTCTTGAATGAGATCACTGTGTCTTTGCATCTAAATTCAGTGGGCAATTCGTTCCACGTTGCTGGGCCCTGGTATGCAAAAGAACGTTGTCCATATGATTTCATTTCCATAGTAGTAATAATGAGAATACGAGTGTCAGAAGAGGAGCATAAGTATCTTGCAGGTGTGTACACATGGGTGAGGTTAGATATGTATGTTGGACTGGAGCCCGTCAGTGAAACGTAGCACAGAGAACAAATTTTGTGTTTAATTCTGGATCGAATGGATAGCCAGTGTAGGGTACAGAGCAGGCGGAGGCGTGCTCTGATCGTGATACTCTAAGGATGATCCGAGAAGCTGTGTTTTGAACTTTTTGAAGCTTCTGGAGTAGATATTGAGACGAACCAGACAAAATTGAGTTACAGTAGTCCAGTCTTGAAAGTACTAAGGAACACACAAGTGTCTTAGTGGCATCAATTGAAAAATACTTGCGAATGGAGCTGATGCGTCTCAGCTCAAGATATGCAGCCTTACATATGTTCATGACATGTTGGTGCAATGATGGAGTACTGTCGAGAGTAACATATAGGTTTCGTACTTACTGTGCGAATTTAATGTTGGTGTTGCTGATATTTATTGTCTGAGGTAAAGGATGTGAATGAGAAAGTCTTTGTGTTGTAATCAGGATGGCTTAAGTTTTATCATCATTCATCTGCAGCTTGTTACATGTCATCCATGATTTCACATCGGAAATGCATCTCTCTACGCCTTGGATGGTAGCTTCAGCTTCAGCTGGATGGCTAGATTTGTATATTTTGGTGTCATCAGCATACAGTTGGTGAGACACTGGATGATGATCTATGACACTTGAGAGTGGCTGAGTGTACAGAAGGAAGTGAACGGGTCCAAGAACAGACCCCTGTGGAACACCACAGCATAGATCAACTGGGCTGGAGTGTTTTCCATTTGCAGACACAATTTGTGTCCTGTTGATCAAGTAGGACTTGAACCATAGTAAGACTGTATCGTGAAAGCCAAATACATGCTGGAGATGGTGAAGTAATATATCATGGTCTATTGTGTCAAATGCTGCAGACAAATCAAGGAGAGTGAGGATTGTAATCTTTCCGCTATCCAAAGCAGAGAGAAGGTCATTGACTAATTTCAGTACTTTGGCTAGGGCGATATGCAGACTGTACATTGCTTGAAAGACTGTTTGAATTCAGATGAGATACAAGTTGGGATAGAACAACTTTTTCTAAGATTTTTGACATGAATGGGAGATTAGAAACTGGGGCGGAATTCTTTAAATCGTTATGGTCGAGTTTTGGTTTCTTCAGCAAAGGCTTTACAATGGCAGTTTTGAAAAATGATGGGAATTCCCCAGTTGAGAGAGAGGTATTAATAACATCAGTTAGTGAAGGGAATATTGGATCTAAGCACTCAAGCAGCAGTGATGTCGGAATCGGATCCAGTTCACATGACTTTGGTGCACTCTTCATCACGATTGTAAGTACTAAATCCATAGAGACAGGTTCAAATGCTGCTGACGGTTGCCGCTGAAATTCTGTATCGCAACTGTATGTTGACGACGAGTCAACTGAAATTGTGTTGTCAAGCTTATCTCTGATGGTTTGTAATTTGTCACGGAAGAAATTTGCAAACAGGTCCAGAAGGTCGTTGGAAGGTAGTTCGAAGTGGTGTACATTTGTTCCTTGACATTAGCTTGGTGGTAATCTCGAATAGCTCTTTGCAGCTGGAACTTTCCGTGATTTTAGTACTGTAGTGGGCTGATTTTGCTGCATGGACTATGTTTGTGACATTCTTTTTAGCGGCTTCATAGATTTGCTTATGAATAGTGAGTCTGGTGGAAAGCCAAAGCCTCTCAGCTTTACGGCGGTCTCTTATATCAGTGAGTGGCAATTCGTATAATGGGCGACAGGGAATGGTGTTCTCTAATGGCAATACATTTCGCAAGTCGGGATGCATTTTCTTCGTGCGTTTCGGTAAGCAATATGCCGTGTTCGTTATTATTGTTTTGAGACCACTACGATGGTTAGAGCGTCCGCCTCGGATGCGAGAGATCGCGGGTTCGAACCCCGGCCGAGTCATACCAAAGACTTTTAAAAATGGTATTATCAGCTGCCTCGCTTGGCGCTCAGCATTAAGAGGTTTGTGTTAGAACTGGTCGGCCTGGTTTCGGAATAATGTAACTGGGTGGGAAATGATGCCACATGTTTGCTGCATGATGCCCCAGTGCTAGACATCACTATAGACTGCCACACTGCAGACATCGTAACGACATGAATGAGATTATTAAAAGTTACGTTAAAAAATACAAATCACGCACACACACATTATTCTTGAGCAATTACCCATAACTGAACTGGAAGTGCCTAGCTGTACTACAAAGGTGTTTATTCTGGGTATCCTTGTTCTTGCCTTTACCTAAAACTGAAACTGAGTTTAGGAAGTCGAAATTGGGAAATATTACCGAAAATTGGTTAATAAAAAGATCATTACGAGACCATGATATGTGTTGTTCTTATGTAAGATTTGTTACTAAACTTAGTTGCTTTATCATCTCATATCTAAATCCAGCGGACCTAAAAAGTTTCATTAAGATCTGAAAAATATAAATTGGATGTGAAAAAAATTGTCTGTCAATAACTCTACACATGTATTTAGCGGCATCTCAGTACTACAATTGCTAAGTGTGACAATTACAAGAAAACTGAAAAGTGATACAAATGAAGATTCGCTCAGAAATAATAGAATCGAAGATTCTAACATATATGTTTAAGTTTTAATTGTTTTTCTGTTTCTTTGAAAAAAGACTTTGAGTCCGTAATTAAACGATTAACTATATTTGAACAAGGAAATATATCCTGCACGTAGAAAAGATAGAACACGTTCCTTGTCAATTGATGCTTTATTGACAATTGATGCATTGTTGACAAATTGATGAAATGTTGTCCTCAGATTTAAAAAATACAATAAACACCTAAGTTCCATAATTTCAAGAAAATTCTGTGTGTTCAAGCAACCTTTTATGATAAGTTTTCGACCATACAATGACTGTCAGCGTTACCAAAATAAATCTCTGTTTCGAGATAGTTTATCGATGGTATTCCAGTCTGTATATTCAGCGTACCAAAATGCCTCTATGTTTCGTGATACATTTATCAATGGTATAGCAGTCTGTATAATCAGCGTACCAACATTCCTCTGTTTCGTGATACTTTTATCGATGGTATACCAGTCTGTATATTCAGCGTATCAAAATACCTCTAGGTTGCGTGATACTTTTATTGATGGTATACCAGTCTGTATATTCAGCGTACCAAAATACCTCTAGGTTTCGTGATAGTTTTATCGATGGTATACCAGTCTGTATGTTAATAGTTCCACAATGCCTCTATGGTTTTGATACTTTATCGATAGTATACCAGTCTGGGTAATCTAATATATACTAGCTGGGTCTGTGTTGACTTGTAAAGGTGATATCGACTTGCCAATTCCATAACTGATGTGAGTTTTTTAAAAAATTTAACTCGATTTCTTCACATCCCAACCTAAAAAGGCTTAACGCAATGTAGTGTTATATTTTCGATAGAGATTCAGTAATTTCAGACCAGAATAAATTTGAAACACTTTATTGCATATTTTGATAGTTTGATTCCTGTTGCAGTGAACTAGGACTACAAACAAACAAAATTATATGTAACATATTCTATTTTTCCTTTTATCTGTAATATCCAAGACATTGTTGACTTCAAACATCGAGACAAACAAGTTAATAATAGACATATTCATATATAATGTTTGGAGTTTATAATCTATGATTGCTACCTCATCATCGATTGGGTGGCAGCAGGTTGGAGTCCTCTCCTTTTTGGACTCTGTAGTAATATATAAATAAAATAAGTAACAGAAAAGAGTGAACAGCAATAAGCTTTGTAAAATTCAACAAATAATTGATTTCCCTAGAATACAAAGTGAAACGGTAATAAAAAGGAACTTACGGTATTGCGAATTAAATCCTAAATAATCCTAGAATTACAGACTCAAGTCCTAATAATTTAAAGTCCTGAAAAAATTCAGTAAAAGCCCAAATTAAATCCAAAACTGGAGGTGATGATTTGTCTGGTTGCTCGAAGAGTGTTGCTTTGTCAACAGTATTTTGTTGAATCACAGTGATATATTCCAGGTTTGAATTCACTATAAATTCCAGAGAATGTCTCTGTACAAGAATTGTATCAGGGCACCTTTGTACTTCCAGAGAAAATAATTACTTGAATTCAATAATTTGAAGAAAATAAATTCCAGCCCGAAATAATACTGGACACAACATATAATACAACTTCATTGTGCTAGAACTTACAGCACGAATGAAATATCATCTCAGTTACAAGATTATATAGTTCTCTACTTGACCTCAGGTCACAATTAGTATTTTCTATAATATACAAAACCCAACTATTATCTCATGGAAAATAACTTTCTAGAGTGATTCTAATGTTTCAAAATAAAAAGTTTAGTTATTTTTTTTAAACCAGAACCCGGACTGTGTCAGATACACTAAGGAAATTCCAAAACCTAGACCTGGACCGAAATAAACATATTTACTACTGATTTTAAACCCATACATGTAGAGAATAATTTAGCTATGTATTAGTTGTTTACAGAATAAAATTTTAAAAAGTCAATTCAGGTCAAACAAAAATGAACCCAAATGTGGACAAGGTCAAGTCCAACATACAATGTTACATTATAATAGCAAATGATGAAATAAAACCTTTTTTTTATAAAAAAAAAAAATAACAAAAATGCAAATTAAATATACATAACAATCCTATGCAATTTACGTTCTTAATATTTTTAAAACACACCCTAGTCACGTAGGCAAAATCTAAGTAATTATAATCACTACAATTGACAGCCATGAATAAAAATTACAATAATTAGATAAAATTATGTACCAGGACTAACAAAAATATGCATATACTTAACCGTACTTAACTTTGGAGTATCGGTTTTGTTCAGGGCTTTTATTTTTCTTGTTGCTTGAAATATCAACCAGATTGAATGACAGAAAGATTTTTTTAAAATATTTAACCCTGAATTTTGATACGTACATTAAAGCAGAAAAATCCTGACCACTGCTTAACCGATTTATATCCTTACCAATATGTACAGTTAAACCTAACCATATGTACAGTAGCACCTTACCAATATGTACAGTCATACCTTACCAATATCAACAGTCGCACCCTATCAATATGTACAGACAAACCTTACCAATATGTACAGTAATACCTTACCAATATGTATAGTCAAAGCTTACCAATATGTACAGTCAAACCTTACCAATATGTACAGTCATACCTTACCAATATGTATAGTCAAACCTTACCAATATGTATAACCAAACCTTACCAATATGTACAGCTACACCTTACCAATATGTGTAATCAAACATTATCAATATGTATAGTCACACCTTACCAGTATGTACAATCAAACCATGCCAATATGCATAGCCAAACCTTACCAATATGTATAGTCACACCTTGCAAATATGTACAGTCGAGCCTCATCAATATGTATAGTCAAACCTTAGCAATATGAGCAGTGAAGCCTTAGCAATATGTACATTAAAATCTTACCAATATGTACAGACAAACCTTACAAATATGTACAATTAAACCTTACCAATATGTACAGTCAAACCTTACAATATGAACAGTTACACCTTACCAATATGTACAATCAAACCTTACCAATATGTACAGTTACACCTTACCAATATGTACAATCAAACCTTTTCAATATGTGCAGTCAAACCTTTCCAATATGTACAATCAAACTTTACCAATATGTACAGCCAACCTTTCCAATATGCACAGTCAAACCTCACCAATATGTACAGTTACACCTTACCAATATGTACAATCAAACCTTACCAATATGTACAGTAAACCTTTCCATATGTACAATCAAAACCTACCAATATGTACAGTAAACCTTTCCAATATGTACAGTCAAACCTTTTCAATATGTACAGTCAAACGTTACCAATATGTACAGCCAACCTTTCTAATATGTACAGTTACATCTTACCAATATGTAGAGTCACACTTACCAATAGGTAACCAATATGTAGAGTCGCACTTACCAATAGGTAGTCACACCTTACCAATATATATATAGTCACACCTTTCTAATATGTATGGTCAAACCTTACCAATATGAACAGCCAAACTTTACTAATAAGTACAGTCAATGCTTTCCAATACATACATTCAAACTTGCTATAAAGGTCAGCAATATTTAACAACCAACTAGAGGAAGTGGTCAGTTTTTCAAGGTCACGTAAAGAAAATTAAGAGAAACGAATTAACTTTAATTAGCAACTGCCTTTTTTCAAAATCCACTTTTATCAGTTTCTAGAGATGGTTGCTTAAGATACAGCTAACTGTATCGGTAGAAGCTGTACGTTTGATAGTGTTTACATTATGTCCATGTTCATAAAGTGTATACAATAAGGTTAAGGACGGACAGACGCCATCTTTTGGGATTCCCTTCTGTGGGTCATATCAGTAGATAATTCCCCGTTGCAGAGTGTTGCTTTCGTCATTTTCCCGACTTAATCCTACACTTTCATAAGTATTATACACATTGCTAACTTAATACTATACTATGACCGCTCCTGCCACGCATTGAAAAATCGAGATGCAAACTTCCGTTCTCCATTTTCTTTTCACTCGAGTATTTAGCAACTATAAAAACGATGAATTAGATCAATTCTTAAGATGAGCAAAGAAAGTAAGTAGTGTCAGATTAGGTGTTGGCTTTTTGGCACACACACACCCCTCCCCTCCATGGTCCAAAGACACATCATCTATCCCCCATGATTTTGCAAGCAAGCGAAATACAGTAATGCGCAATCCGTGGATGATTAATCCACTAAAGTAGTCAAAATGTATATACGTTTTCTTAGGCTGTATATGGCTACTAGATAGCCAGCAAAGATGTTGAATCGATCAATACTTCCCATGCTACTTGCTGTGCGATTACATCACCCACAACTGAAGCAGCTGGCGTCAAAACGGTCAATCTTACCCGACTTTTATTGTTTGTAAAACCGCAACCGCATGATTTCTTATCTGTGTTCGGAACTTATGGTGATTTTCCAATTCCGTCAGCACTGTCTCAAATTCAGTCATGCTAATTATTTTATTCTTGATAAGCACCGAATACAGTTTACTAACAGTGTTGAAATTGCTTTGCACCGCTGCAAGCAGTTGTGAATAAACGCTTACTCGAGAATGTAATCGTGTTGGAATTAATTTGTTAGCACCACCAGAGACACGGACTATTATCGATATAGCCAGAACAATAATTCCGATTGGTGCACCTACGATGGTTGACCTTGCTTTGATTCCAGATGCATCAAGACCAACAGTTGCTGCTGCAGAAAGACCACAAAAAGCATCTACCACCAAACACGCGTGTTTGTATTTTAGGATCAACGAGGTTCTCGTGGTGATTTAATCATTAAGGACAATCATAGTTCTTCTATTAATAATACAAGTGTTTATTTCAATTGCTCGACTGGCAGACCCTGTCCGAAATCATCACGTCCAGGTGCAATACGCAAACACACTTCTAGACAATTACCCTTTATTACTGGTAAAACCCGTCATACACTTATAGAAAATATCAGCCTCATGAATATTAAAATTTTCAGCGATTGTGCATTTTAGCGGTTCTGCACCCCTACCATATAAAAACACACCGATATTACCAATACTTTTTACATGTAACAATCGTCTTTGCCCAATAACTGTTATCCGAACAAATGCGTCCTTGTTAAATAACAGTCGAGATCTTTCTTTTCTCATTCAAGTCAATGTTGGTATAAAATATTCGCTGGTGAACGTAATCTGGGTGGAGACAGCAGTGAATACCACTGAGCAGTTATAGAAACAATCCAGAAATGTTTATGCATCTGGTGATCAAGCCAACGATTGTGCGTTTGCCTGTGCGATGATTATAAGCTGACATGAGTTGGTTGCGGCACATCAAGTATTCCAAATGGATGATTTATACTTTCCCCTTAAAAAATTATATGACAGTTCATAGGAGGATTTGGAACACCACTTTGACGCCGACATTCATTGAGAAGTGGAGCAAAATTATTATCGATGTTAACATCCACTGTCAGTGAATCTTACACGCCGTAAGTAGATTCCTCAACCTCGTCACCCCGGTCAGAATCCATTACTTGTATATAATAATAAAACTAATCTTAAACACAAAACCAAAGACTGTTAAGTAACCGACAGAAAAAATGTTGAGTGCTTCCAACTGAATTTTATATTCAGCAACTAATAATGTTGATAATGCACTGTGTAAAAATTAAAAACATTTCACGGTTTTCAGTGATCTCGGCCATTTTTTTATGACAATGTCTTTAAATTTGACAGTGATATATTGAATGACAAATCAGATGTTTGCAATTTACCAGTTTGATCTAGAAAAATGACAAGCTCGCCTGGATCAATGCTAACAACAACACGACTAGTAAACTCAGAGAAATCCGCTTTGGTGGCAAATCTGTTCAGACCCATATCAGCACAGTGTGTTGAGCTGAGTAACGTCTGTAAATGTTAATAGACATTTTGTATAATATTAAACGCACTTTAATGTACAATAATGCTTGCGATGTAGGTGAACGCTCCAATGTAAGCAATGCTTCAACGACAAGATAACCTCATATGAACCATCCAACCGAGTTTAAACTTGCATAGTCGAAAGAAACAGTGGTTGTCGTCTGTGCCTTGTTAACTAATTAACAAATTCAACTGGTGGTGCAAGTCTATACGAGTCAACATACAATGTTGAGATGTCACCACGTATGCACACGAAAATCGAGGTGAGCATCAACAAAATTGTCCTTTGCGCTGAGCCAATACACCATTAAACATGCAGCTAATACCTACAACTACAGGTTACACATCTGCATTATCGTTGCGTGCATGATTTTGAAGTTGTCTAATTGAGTACGGTTGAGAATCAACATCACCAGATGTATTCTTGATAAACATTATAGTTAGACAAGCTGATCCCGCGTAATCATCACTGTATCAGGCAAGTCCAATAATCGCCGTGGCAACATCAACGTTGTCAAAAATTGATTCATTTCCTTTTCCTCGAGGTAATAACGTACACTATTGAACAGCGACATGATTCCGTTGTTAACAAGGCCATGTGTAGTATTGGCAGGATAATCGGTACCATCGGCCTGAAAAAGTTTTCCATCCACTTCCAAGAATGCCTCATGGAAGAAAAAACCTAGAAGTGTCCGGCACCTTCAATTCTTTTTTAGCTGATTGGAATCCATGGCCGAGTACGATTAATACGGACAATCTCGTTTGCTTCGATCCACTAACACAGGCAAGCCCATGTCAAATGCAGGATCAGATATATCTGTGAACTGGGTCATTATGTATAAATTATTGATTGTGTCTAATTCCGTTTCAGAATGTTCCGCTTTCCGAATTCACTTCCCATTGTTAGTTTTGTAATTAATGAATCTGGCATCTTTGTTAAGCGGCTTCGTTAATAAGTTTACGAACTTCAGCCGTCATTGTCCCTGTTGATGATAGTGTAACTTGAACCTTTGGTGGTGCTTGAGTCACTAATCTCAAAGTGACAGTCGATTGCGATCACATTTGTATCATCCGATCTTCATCAGCAGCTTTAATGCTATCAATCACTCGCATTGGAACTTGTTCATCGATTGATTCAGCACTCGACGTCTGAGCCCCGAACACCTTTGGTGAGCCTGAAAATAATCCACGAACATCACCAAGGCCAGTATTGCACTTTGTCGCGTAACAGGTTTTCTCGCGTTAACAACAACCAGCATGGATCACACATGCCTCACATGTACATGTACGACTGTCAGTATTATATTCAACGTCAGGTCGATCTCTAATGTACAGTTGTATCGTCAATGTTTCGCGGCACAGATCAACAACGTGCCTGTGTTGGTCCATGACGGTAAAACGAATGTGTTACCTGATTATTAATACATATTCATTAATAATCGAATTGGGTGGTTCCATAACAGGCATAGCTACTTGTTCAGGCTTTGAACGTAGATTTCTTTCAGAGCTGCAGTAACATTTTCGCGAAAAGTATCTACATATTGTTTAGCCCTTTCAGCACCTATCCCACGATAACGGTGTGCAAGTTTTTGACTCATGTAACATAGGAACATTACGGCTTAAGCTGCTTTGTCCACTCCACTCCTTCTATATGCCTACAGGCCAGTGTTGTTCAACGTTAGCACTATCCCTATTTTCTGGTAGTTTATTTTCCAATACAAACTCAGTTAGTTTCTTTCTATTAGGCACTAAAGAGGCAAATCGCATAGGATCGTCATAGAATTCCTGCCCTGTTGGTTGTTTAAATTTTTATCCTTTGGTTCTTTTAATCATGATTAATATTCTATTGGGGTTTTTTTTTCTTCTGGAATGTGCATAAGCGCTCTTCTTTTATTTCGGCCATCACCGCCGGCAAGCGCGTAACAGTCTCTGTCGTTACTCTCGCCACAAATCCAACGTGAGTTCCATCACGTGATGTATTCATGTGGAGCAAAAGCGTTCACGTTTATCAGACCTTGCATGTCTATCAGGAACCATACAATAAACACCTCGGTGAAAAAGGCGTGTGGTTCGATTCCAATCGAGTACATTCTAGACCGCAGTCCTACATACTCTTCGACTGATTAATCGATCAACTTACCAACAATCTTTGTATTGGCGTTACTAAACAACGGATGTTCTTTCGGATAATCACTTGTATCAGATTCATTGACCAAACATGGTTGTGCCAGCATTGGTCAGTGTCCGTGTAGAGCATCTTGATCCAATCATGGTAAAATGGTTTGATCATGTCATAGTAAAACTCGTACATCAGCAGCTTTGACAAATCCAGCACGGACGAGCCAACGAACTTTAGTTTTACTCTAAACGACAACACGCCCACCATCAAAGATCTTTCTCGACTCATAGGCCGGGTCAGCAATGACCCTTCGAAGTTTGTCTCATTCAATATCAAGGACAAGGTCGATTCTAATCTGTTTGCGCAGATTCTTCAAGTTTTTTTCCGAATAGAGGATTGTTCATGAGCTTGAAAAAGTCCTATTCAAACTCGTTGGTGACATTAATTCTCAAATCCGTATTCATCTGGATATACAGTGTCATCCAAGCGTGCTGGCTAAATTCAAACACTTGACGAATCTTGGTTACACGCATAACCAATCGCAGATATAGATGGAGGTTTCGTACGTACAGTACGTAATTGGTTTTCTTTCTAAGACTTGGTGCTAGTTTTTTTCATTCAGTAAATTTGCGTCCGGATTTAACAACATTCGAACAATGATATGAATATATCTGTGAATCAAGTACCTACAAAGCTTCTCGTGCCAGCAGATAATCGTTGTGTGCCTCTTGGAAATGTTCAGGGTATTCAAGATCAACTTCAAAGAAGTATCTGTCGTCACTGTTAATGCTGTAATCACATACACACGTTTCTGCACGTCAATGTATGTGTGATCAATTCACTCAAACCCACCAACCGGCAATGGCTGAATCATTACCGAGCCATAAAGGTTATTTTCTAAATAAATGGTGTGACTCTTGAAGGCAGCGGGGTCATACCCGTCCACATTTAAATGTTGGTGCGCGTGTATCTTTGACATACCATCGAAATCCCGTCACAAAGAGATTTTTCAATAAACAGGTCTGGTCACTGTGGGTGATTTTGGATTTAGACAACAACGCATCCCAAGCCATTCCAGGTGATGAGAAGTAATGTGTAGGATCGAGCTTGTACACGTGTATGGTAATGTCAAAAAATTTCTCAAACACATCAGCCAGCAACAACACATCGTTACGCAAATACAGATCGTAATAGTCACCGAGGTTTATGCAATCAAATGCAGACTATTCTTTGTAAGCCTGCTCGTATTTTTATTTCTGATATTCCATCTCCATCCAATGACTTATAAAACACTTCTATTGGCGGCAAATGAGTTTCAGTAAATTGGTCCCAGTCATTCATGTATTCGTACGGATACACACCTTTACTCGTTAGCTGGTCCGTATTGGTTGGAGAGTAACGACAAGTGATTGTGAAGTTTGGTCGGTATCTTGTTCAAGGACGAATTCTAATGAATCAATAACATGTAATTATCCGAGCTTAAACGTCACGTATTTCTCCATGTTTGGTAATTGGTGAATTTGATGCCGTGGCTACTGTTTGCATTATTAAAAGGAGATCATGCCCACGCAAGAAACACTACAGGCATTTTTCTTTTGTTTTGATAAAATCTCAGCTGTAGATTACATGCGTTGTGTGCGGCTACTCTGTATGCGAAAGCGATGTGACATTGATCACGGACTTCAGTATTGGTGGAAGTAAAAGTTTGTTCACAGATCGAGCAATGAGAACTGCAGAAAATATACAAGTGTTATCGCGAGTCGTAATCTAGTCAGGGGGTGAATAGAGCTGTTGTAGAATCGATTTCGCTATAACCTTGAGCGATTTAAAAAAAAAAAAAAACCTCAAAAGAGTCCTTACCACTATACAACATTGGTGGTTCAGTTTGCCCGTCACACTTTAATGTCACGGGCAAACTGAACCACCAATGTTGTATAGTAGTAAGGACTTTTGTTACATAGCAGTTTACTGCTATGTAACAAAATCCGCATAGTTGTTCGTCAGCGACTTGTATTGTTCAATGGTCGTTACACGCGAAGCTGGACGAGTTCAAGTCTTTGGAAGCAGAGCTTTCTATTGGACTTGAGAAACATTCAAAATCCGAGCAAATGATATAAAGAACTTTCATCTTTCATTGGACCGCAGTAAATTTGAGAATTTTTGCCAAGTTTAGATAGTCCATCCCGATCTTGTATTTTTGTATATCTCCAACGTCTTTAGAATGTTTTCAATGTCTTTGTCAATTGCGTCATTGATGGCGTTGGTGTCATTACGTCATTGATGGCGTTGGTGTCATTAAGTCATTGATGGCGTTGGTGTCATTACGTCATTGATGGCGTTGGTGTCATTACGGTTTAAGGTTGTACGAGTATTCGTGAATCCGCGGTGTTGTCATTTTAAATCCATTCTTGTCGCGACAAAACGGCATAAAGAACAATAACTCCAGACTGACCAAAGTTTTGTAACACTACGTGATTCCATGAATTGTATTTGTTAACAGTTATTGAGCGTGTTTAACTGGTTTATAGCTGGGTAGGATAATTGCCACTTCATTTTCTAACTTACCACTAAGCGTGAAATTTGAATTCAGGTACTTGTGACTGGTGTGCGCGTTCACGAACATATTCAACTGCAGTAGCAATAGCAGATGCAAGACAATTTTATTCATTATTTGGACTTCGTCTACAGACTGATTTAATCTCTACTGACTGTTTACATCTCTCGATGAAATGGTGAGCGATGTTTACAGATTGTCCCAGACATGCGGCAGGTTGTTACGGCCCCCGTCCCTATTCAGCGTCGGTTTGTAGGACAATATGTTAACATCACTCACCATTCCATCGAGCGATTGTAACACTCATTATAGATTAAATCAGTCTGCTGATGACGTCATTAGCGTGAAGACGAAAGCTTAAGGTAGCTTTCGCTATATTGTTTGTGTATGTGATTGAAGAGTTAAAAAATTGTCAAATATAAATACTAATACTACACAGTTAAGCTTTAACCAAAGGATGTAACGAACAAACTCTTGTAACTGTGTGACAGATTGTAGTAGTAACTGTGTGACATATTGTAGTAGCAACTGTGTGACAGATTGTAGTAGTAACGCAGTACAGAGGATACATAGTAAAAAACAAAAACTGGACTTATTACTTTTTCCAATAAATATTAATGATGAAGGTTAGATTTTGCTTTTCATTGGTACTGACGCCTGGATTCTTCCAATTAAATACAATATATCAAGCCAGTGAGCTACCATCGCCTGCAAATGAAATTTGTCTTTGCATGCAGACTAAAACTAATAAGGAAACCCCCCAAAACATATTCTGTAATTTAGTTAAAAAGAGTGGAACTGAATAAATTGGAATGAAGTTATCTCGCATAATCCATACAAATCTAACAAGAAGTTGAATGGAGAAGTCTCACGGATGCCCTAAATGTTTATTATATATATATGTTTATTTACAATATATATAGAAGTTAATGTAATAGATCCATGCTTTATTAGAAGGAAGCGCTTTAGCGTTATCTTTATGGATGCTCTTCAGGTGAATAAATCA
>JAECUM010027558.1:0-95370 GCA_016617855.1 Megalonaias nervosa
TATATATAGTCATAGTTATGTAAATGTAATTTAATTATTTGTTTGTTAGTTTTCATTTTTTTTATTCCATTGCATGCTATTGTAAGGTAACTTTGTTTACTGGATTTGACATTTTCCAGAAATTCAGTTCAGTTCTGTTTTACCTGACTGCTATAATAATAGAAACACTGTATCTAGTTTCTGACCTTGATTCAGAACCAGTGACAGTTTTGGTAAACAACTTTTTTTTTAAAAATTTTAAAATTCTTTCTCAGAGTAAGAACCATTAAGTTATGTCAAGGCCATACCTGGAGTACGTGATATGAAACATGTGTTTATTGTTAGAAACTTCTAAATTTTCTAGAAGGCTGACCCTCATCCGGGAATCTGTTTTGCGTCTTAAACTTGTATATAATTGTTGTCTTTTTAGAGATTAGTCAGTCGGGCTTAAAACACTTGAGATGTCAAGTTACATTATGTTGTGATCCGTTTGAGTTGAAATTTTATTTTATGGAATTCAAGTGATTCTTTTCCCTGGAAATACATAAGTGCTCTTACAAAATTCTTGGATGATGACATTCACTGAAATTTATACGGAATTCAAAACTGGAATGATATTTTCTGTGATTCAACAAAGAACTGTTGACACAACAGCACTTCGCAGGTTACAACAGACGTCATCACCTTCCATTTTGGATTTCATCGGGACTCGAACTCAGATTCATTCAGGACTTTTGAATACTAGGACTTCTATTTTTCAATTCTTGGATTATTTTTGGATTTGATTAGTAAAACCGTAAGTTCCTTTTTCTCATTTTGCACTTGGTATTCTAGGGAAATAAATTATTTGTTTAATTTTACAAAGCTTGTTGTCTTCACTCTTTTCTGTTACTTTTGTAAAAGCCTAGACTCGTAACAGAAAACTGGTGTCTTGTCCGGGATATATGAATTTTGGCTAAAAATTTCAGAAAACTTTGGGTTTTTTTAAAATTTTAAATTCCCCTAGTTTTTGAAACTTTTTAAATCCCAAGTATTATTTCACATTTAGAAATCTTTAGTGAAACCAACAGGCTTTTTTACAATGTCATCAAAAGTAGAGATCTTCCTTTCAAATCCTACTCAGGAACAGTTAAACATTTGGAAAAAGATGAATTGCGTCAGCTTGCCAAAAAATATGATGTTTTTGAGGCAAAAGCTTCTTTAACAAAGCAAGAAATTAAAAAACATTTTGGTCCAGTATTTGGTGGAAAAGAATGTTTTGGATAGAAGTGCTTTGGCTTTGATCAGCAAGCCTGTATCAGACTCTGACATTAAAATAAAGGAATCAAAATTAAAATACAAGATGCAATTGGAGTTAAGAAAGCTTGAACTTCAGAAAGAGGAAAAACAAATGCAAACTCAGTTACAGAAAGAAGAGAAACAAATGCAATTTGATAAGGAGGATAGAGAGAAACAAATGCAGTTGCAGTTTGAGAAAGAGGAGAGAGATACAGACAGACAGAAAGAAGAGAAACAAATGCTATTGGAGAAAGAGGAGAGAGAGAAACAGATGCAAATGCAAAGAGAGAAGGATGAAAAGGAATATCAGTTTAGATTAAGATAATTAGGGCTGGCAAGGGAAAATCACATTCTCACTTTAGATACAAATTCAAGTTCTGATGTTACTAAGAATATTAGCTTAGTGCCCCCTTGTAGACAAAAAGAAGTAGACAAATATTTTCCTCGTTTTCAAAAAATTGCTGAAAATTTGAAATGGCCAAGGGAGCATTGGACTCTATTATTACAATGTGTATTTACTGATAAAGCTAGTGATATTTCCAATTCACTGTCACTACAGCAAAGTGCTGACTATGATCTGTTTAAGGAATGAATCTTAAAGGCTATGAGTTAGTCCCTGACGCTTATCGGCAAAAACTCAGGAACGATAAAAAGAAGCTGGACAAACTCATGTCGAATTTGCTAGAGAAAAAGTTCAATTATTTGATAGATGGTGCTTAGCCAAGAAAGTTGATCAAGATTACGAAAGTCTCAAACAACTTGTATTACTTGAAGACGTCAAGAACTGTGTCCATAGCGACATTAAGACTTCTATTGATAAGCATAAGGTCGAAACCTTGGAAAATGCAGCTCGTACTGCTGACGAGTATTTCTTATCTCATAAAGTTTCTTTTGTAGGCAAGTCTTCCACTCAGCAGTCTTCTGGCAAAAAGGTATTTCAGCCTAATACAAGCCCTTCTAAATTTCAGTCTGGCACAACTTTTAGAAATCAAGCTTCTGATAAGTTTGATCAAAAATCCTTGTCTCTTCTTACGTGTACCTATTGCAAGAAGAAAGGACACGTTATTTCTGATTGCTACAAATTGAAAAATAATCATCAGAGTCAAGACAGACCTATCCCAAATGCTCTGATTTCTAAGAGATCAAGGTCACGGTCATGACTGAAAGCAGTACATTTGTTGGATCTCATAAAACCCAGTCTGATTTTATTATGGAGAATTATGAACCATTCATGTCGAAGAGTTCTATATCACTCTTGGGTGATTCGGCCAATCCTATCCCTATTAAAATTTTAAGGGACACAGGAGCTTCTCAGAGTCTGTAATTATCAGGTACTTTGTCTTTTTCTGAGGAGTCTTCTTCTAATGATAGTGTTCTTATTCAGGGAGTTGAGTTTGGCTTTGTTAATGCTCCTCTCCATTGCGTAAATTTGTCATCAGACTTAGTCTCAGGACCTGTGACAGTCGGAACAGGGTATTCTTTACCCGTTGAGGTCATTCATTTGCTGCTAGGCAATGACCTAGCCGGAGATAAGGTTGTGGTTAATCCACTTGTAACTGACAAGCCTTCTTTGGATCAGAAAGTAGATCCTGTTGAAAAAGAATTCCCTGATTTATACCCAGCTTGTGCCGTTACCAGAGCTATGGCAACGAAAGCTCTTGAGAATGATTTTGATCAGGAATATATTCCTTTAGCTGACACATGTATTGGTCAGGCTTTTGATGAGGTCACTTTCACTACTTATTTGGATCAATCGCTTTCATTGATCCAAACAAGTAGTGAAAGTGACCTCATCAAAAGCCTGACCAAATCGTATGTCAGCTAAAGGAATTGTGTATTGATCACAGTGTTCCTCTTTTAACTACTCATTCTCTTTATTCTAATCAGGGTGACAAACGACAATCATTTGTCGTCGAACAAGAAAAATATCCTGAGAGCTCCTGTTTGTTTCAAAGGGCCATTAGCGAAACTGAAGCCACTGAAGTACCTCTCTATTATTTCATTAAAAATGGAATTCTTATGAGAAAATGGAGACCTCGCGCGGTACCTGCTGGTGACGAGTGGTCAGTGAACTATCAAATTGTTGTTCAAAAATCGTACAAACAGGAAATTCTTAATCTGGCCCATTAAAAACTCCTTTGGCTGGTCATTTAGGGATTAATAAGACTTATCACAAGATCTTGAATCACTTCTCTTGGCCAAGAATCAAAAGTGATGTTTGTAAATACTGCAGATCTTGTCATACTTGTCAAATGGTAGGAAAACCCAATCAGAAGATACCTAAGGCTCATCTGCAACCTATTCCTGCATTTGACGAACCATTTAGTACAATAATGGCAGATTGTGTTCGTCCCTTACCTAAGACCAAGTCAGGCAATCAATGCTTGTTGAGCATAATGTGTGCGTCAACAAGATTTTCAGAGGCAATTCCTTTGAGGAATATTAAAACTAAAATAATAGTAAAAGCTTTGATAAAGTGTTTTACTCAGTTTGGCCTTCCCAAATCTGTCCAATCTGATCAAGGGTCAGATTTTATGTCTAGAATTTTCCAGACAATTATGCCTGAATTTGGCATCCAGCAATTCAAGTCAAAAGTGAAATTATGGTTTGACAGAACTTCAGGGAAGAGAACGTTTGAGTGTGGTGATAGAGTTCTTTCTCTCTTGCTCATTCTTCAAAATTTTCTTCAGAGTAGGTAATACGGCCCTTACAAAGTTAAGAAGGAATGAATGTGTTAAATTATAATAATAGTACTCCTGGGATGTAAATAAATTAAAGGAATATATTGAGAGAGATTACCAAGTTAATTATGCAATTAATTAGTTTTACCTATCCCACTCGGTGAGGATTTAAGTGAAGGAATGCAATTGAAAACTATTGATTCTGGAGTAACAATTCTTCGGAATTCGGAAATTATGAAAAATCTGGACCAGAAACTTTCACATTTGCAACAGCAAGAAAGGAATGAACTTAAACAGTTATTATTTGAATATGAGCACTTATTTCCAGATATTCCTACGAGAACAAGCAAAATTTACCATGACGTTGAAATTGTAAAATCCAGACCTGTGAAACAACACCCATACATGATGAACCCTTTCAAACAGGAATACTTGAAAAAAGAAATTCAGTATTTGCTGGAAAATGATTTCATGGAGCCTAGTAAAAGTGATTGGAGTATACTTGTTCCGAAACCAGATATAACTTTCCGTATATGCACGGATTATAGAAAAGTGAACAGTGTGACTAATACAGTTTCATTTCCATTACCCAGAATCGATGACTGCATTGATAAAATTGGTAATGCAAAGTATGTCACCAAATTTGACCTTCTGAAAGGATTTTGGCAATTCCACTGACGGAAAGGGCAAAGGAAATTTCGGCATTCGTGACTCCAGATGGAATTTATCAATATAAAGTGATACCGTTTGGGATGAAGAGTTCGCCAAGTATTTTTCAAAGTTTAATGAACATGATTACTTCTGGTCTAGATAATTGTGATGCTTACATCGATGATGTCATCATCTACAACGACACCTGGGAAGAACATTTAGCAATAATTCGGAAAGTATTTGACAGACTCACTGATGCAAGTTTGACAATTAATTTATCTAAAAGCGAGTTCTGCCGTGCTTGTGTAACATTTCTAGGACATATCGTGGGGCATCGACAAGTTAAACCGAAAGATGCTAAGGTCAAGGTTATCTCTAAATTCCCTGTGCCTGTCAGTAAAAAGCAACTGATGCGATTTTTAGGTATGGCTGTATACTATCGGAAATTTTGTTCCAGTTTTTCAATAATTTCTGAACCCCTGACAAATTTATTGAGCAAGAAACCAAAGTTTCATTGGACTGAAAACTGTCAGGGGGCTTTTGATAAGTTAAAGGCCATACTTATGAGTGTACCAGTTCTTACAGCTCCAAATTTCAGTCAGTCATTTAAACTGTCTGTTGATGCAAGTGATGTTGGAGTTGGAGCAGTATTGATTCAAGAAAATAAAAATGGTGGTGATCATCCAGTGTGATATGTTTCTAAGAAATTAAATAAGCACCAAAGGAATTATTCAACAATCGAGAAGGAATGTTTGGCTTTGATATTGGCTTTACAACATTTTGAAATTTACATTAGTTCAGCTCCTTCTTCGATTATTTTGTTTCGTGATCACAACCTTCTTACTTTATTCAGGTGGAGTTTGTTGTTACAGGAATATAATATTGACATCAGGCAAATCAAGGGAAAAGACAATTTAATAGCAAATGCACTTTCCCGTGTATGGAAATATTATTTCAAGTACACTTTGTGTCATTCATAAGATTTCTTATGTTATATTTTATATACCTCATGTATAATTGACCTATGGTAAAAAGAAAGCTTTATTATATAAATCTTTCTTTTTCTTTTACGGGGGGAAGTGTTATGTATGTGTAATTTAATAATTTATTTGTTAGTTTTAATTTTGTTTTTATTCCATTGCATGCTATTGTAAGGTAACTTTGTTTACTGGATTTGACATTTTCCAGAAATTCAGTTCAGTTCTGTTTGACCTGACTGCTATAATAATAGAAACACTGTATCTAGTTTCTGACCTTGATTCAGAACCAGTGACAGTTTTGGTAAACAACTTTTTTTAATTTTAAAAATTCTTTCTCAGAGTAAGAACCATTAAGTTATGTCAAGGCCATACCTGGAGTACGTGATATGAAACATGTGTTTATTGTTAGAAACTTCTAAATTTTCTAGAAGGCTGACCCTCATCCGGGAATCTGTTTTGCGTCTTAAACTTGTATATAATTGTTGTCTTTTTAGAGATTAGTCAGTCGGGCTTAAAACACTTGAGATGTCAAGTTACATTATGTTGTGATCCGTTTGAGTTGAAATTTTATTTTATGGAATTCAAGTAATTCTTTTCCCTGGAAATACATAAGTGCTCTTACAAAATTCTTGGATGAAGACATTCACTGAAATTTATACGGAATTCAAAACTGGAATAATATTTTCTGTGATTCAACAAAGAACTGTTGACACAACAGCACTTCGCAGGTTACAACAGACGTCATCACCTTCCATTTTGGATTTCATCGGGACTCGAACTCAGATTCATTCAGGACTTTTGAACACTAGGACTTCTATTTTTCAATTCTTGGATTATTTTTGCATTTGATTAGTAAAACTGTAAGTTCCTTTTTCTCATTTTTCACTTGGTATTCTAGGGAAATAAATTATTTGTTTAATTTTACAAAGCTTGTTGTCTTCACTCTTTTCTGTTACGTTTTGTAAGAGCCTAGACTCATTACAATACATACATATATATATATATATATATATATATATATATATATATATATATATATATATATATATATATATATATATATATATATATATATATGCATTTTATGGAAAATATGAACGAGTTTTTTCTGATTAATACTGCATGACCTTCAGGAGTAAAGTATTTGTCAGGAAAGAAAAAGCGAGGCCACATTTTCCCATAGAAATTGAAATTTAAAGTCGTATTATGAATGATTGCGCCATTAAACAAATTTCCTAGTTGGTCAGTAATGGAGGGATTTTGTTTTCCTGTCAATCCAGCTAAATTCGAATTATCCTTTTTCTGAGTGGATTCCGCACGATTTACATGTATGCTGGCGTTGACAGCAAGCTGCATATCTATTTATATTCTGTCATTGATAGATTGGAATCGTGAGATGGAAAATATGAAAGTGTTTTTATTTAAGTTCTTAAGAAGATGCGGGATTAAACATTGTGTTTTAGTAAACAATAAATTCTTTTCCTTTTGGAGTGCAGTAAATTATCCATTGTATGTGATTTCGGTTTGAAATGTAGTCTAGATTATAGGCTTACATATTACCGTACATTTCCGTGCTGTGTATCAGTATTTGGATCTTACGTAATTGTAATTAGCAGAAATAGCCACAAGTACATTTTGAGAAGATTCAAGATGCAGAAAGGCAAGTAGAGTTATTCTCAGTTGCATTTTCTTTTCGAAGTTAGTGCTTCCACTGCCTTCTGAAATGGGCGGTCTCTAAGAGAGACGAGATACTCCTTAGAGTTTGGATGTCTTTCTATGCTATATTTTTATAGAATCGTGTAATTCACAGTATTGGGCAATCTTGGGCAAAAATCTGCTTTATCACTTACATTTCTTGGCGATAATGTTAAATTGAATTAGTTGGACTGCAATCGGTCAGGGTAGACAACTTACCCCGTGACTGGTTCTAATACATACAAGAGTTGTGTCCCTTGAAGGTCATCTTAAGCGCCTCGTACTTGTAGTTTGGTGTGTTATCTAGAGAAAAATTATGTTCGCGTGACAAACGAACGTAAGTTTTTAAGTCAAAGAAATTGTGAAATCTGAAGATAAAATATACATTCAATGATCACACATAAATTTATAGAATTCAATAGGTTTGATATGAGGAGATAATTATTTTCATCCAATGATCACACAATATGTACCAGTAAAAGCGTGGTTTGTGAATAGACAATGGACTAATTTAATAACCACACCCAGTTAATATTAATAAAAGCGTGGTATGTGAAGAGAAAATGGACTCATTCAGTGACCACATACAGTTAATAAGAAAAGGGCGATATGTGGTGAGAAAACGTCAGCAATGATCACCCAAACGAGGTTGTTTAATTGCAATGTACCCCGATGTTAAGGCGAACTCTTGTCCATTTATACAACTGGGAGTTGGAAACAAATATTTTTAGAGGACAGGAACTAAATGTCCAATATATAAATATTTCAAACTCTTGAAAATGGATTCTAGAAGAAACATTAGAAGTGAAGGAATTATTATTTTAGAATTATACTAGAAATTGAAGTGTTACTTTAAATACTGAAATTACAGCATCAGCTGTATGTGTCTAAAAATTCTTTAACTAGCGAACTCGTTAATGCAATAAAAATAATTGCAAAAGAAATACTATGTAAATTATAGAAGTAACTAAAATCTAAATTTAAAATAAACACACGTGTCTTGCTATATTAACTCTAATACCCAACTGTTACATGCTGCTGTACATACCCAAAGAATTTGGGCTTCGAGCGTTCTGTTGTCTCGTTGATTGTGCACCGTCTTTCAAACTTTCCCGGGCCTTAAATACCGTATAGTTGGAAATTTTCCGGAAAACCGTTGAAAGTTGGAAGACTGTCGGAACAGTGTTGCATGCTGGAGAACTTGGAGAATTATTGGAAAACACTAAGTCGTCCTGACAGTGGCGTCACTGGGGGGTGGGGGTGAGGGGGTGCGGACCGCACCAGGTGATACCATCAGAGGGGTGACACCAAAATGACTGTCTATAAAATTTTTGAATTTTTGTGCAGGAAGTAGGTCCATGGGGTGACATCATGAGTTACCGCCCTGGGTGACACCAACCCTCGTGACACCACTGCGTCCGGAGACTAGAAATCCATGTAAAAATAATAACTACATCCAGCTATAAAGATATATTTGTTGAAATTATCATGAGGGGGAAATGCTATATTGAAAATATATACAAAATCCACTGCGTTGAGGTTCCACCCGATTCATGACATCCGAGGTGGCATAAGTCCACCTGCATGTCCGAGTATGGCTTTTGTGCCTGTAAGTCCGGTATCATGGAGTTTATAAATGACTTGAATGAGACGTGCCGTACCGTCCAGCCATCTGACTCTCGACCCATCCGTTCATTGACCGAATGGCTTCCGTTAAATATCGTCCGTTGACCTCGTAACGTTGAGGTCGTTGAAAGTTTAAAAATAACCAGGGATCTTATTAATTGATCCGTCCGTCCTCTTAACATTACAATTACTTCGGCAGTAGAGCCGTCTAAACTGCCGTCCATGCGCCTGACACCAGTACCTGCTATTTTTGTTTTGGACAACATCCTGCTGATATGGCTAGTCATTTTACTCGCGGATTACACTATTGAACGGTGCCGTGACAGCATTAGAGACGACAGTCACGCCTAGACTATGTCCCCGGGTATGTATTATACGCATATCGATCTTGATACCAACCAGGACAACCAGCATGCATGAATGTGGGAATAAACCTGATAATGGTTCATGCTTAGATCCCGCCAAAGAGCAGACTGAAAATAGCTTTAAGGTGGCAATAAAATTTATTGGGTGTTGCCGAATATCAACCACCCCCAATTCTACACCAACATACAAGGGTCAATGCCTCTGTTGTTTCTTGACGAAGAGGAAGTCAGCCCTTCCTTCCGTCTTCTCCGCATTTTGGGAAAAATCTAGAAAACTGCCGAGAGTCTACCTGCCAAGACCAGATACCTAGACAATTCCAAAGCCTTCCTTCTCAGAGTCATCTTTCAGTGTTCCTTTCGGTCTCGCTGTTATAAGACCCATTCCGACGCCTTCATCAGATAACTCTCGGCGTTAGGCACGAACTACGATGCGGTCAGTCTGACTTTGCCTACTTCAATACGGTGGATACAGACATTCTGAACACCACTTCGATGTTCGTTCCCCGTATAGTGGCCCCATCTTTGTTGTTGAACTCGGCGTCTCTGCCGATTTGTCAGGTTTTCAGACAGGGCCTGCAATGCACATCTCACCCTGACCCTGTGAACCTCCCTTTCGATCGACCTCTGATGTTCGGAGACAAAATACAGGACTTGCGGAGACAGTTAGCCCAAGAATGGACCCTCCATCCCTCTGTGCAGTAACCGTCCCCTTATTGATTATCTCCGATTCACCCTCAATGACGTGATGACCGGAATCAAGGAGATACGGGATCGTAGCTGCTCAACCCAAAAGCCAGCTGTGATCCCAATCCTATGCATGAAAATAACCAGCTAATCCCTTTCTTAGGCAATCATATCAAGGGTATTCGAAACAATTTTTCTCAACTTCACATATTCGCTCTTTCGCCTTTGAATCGTGTCCCCGACCGACCGCAGAAAATAGGTGCCCGATTTTTATAATATTTTTAAACAGCGTTTGGATTGGTTTCTTTCCGTCAAGAGAGAGGAGATCCAAATTGTTTCAGGTGGTCTTTGGTTCTCGTTTTGCCCACCCCATCACCCTTTATCCTCTCCATTCCTGAGAGAAGTACTGCTTAAAGGACACACTGATTTCAGCAAGGGATCCGGACGCTCATCAAGAAGCTAGCAGTAGAGATTGTTCGGAATGCACAATCTCTGGATAGTTCCAACAAGACGTTTATGAGTTGGACGGCCAATGGCATTCAAGATGGAGACGGCAAGATCAATCCACCTCTTTATCCGTCCGAACGCAAGTGCCTTCTGTCTCGATCTGACAGACTTATATTTTCACATTCCCGTCCTTCTATCCTTGCGAGGATTCCTGCGGTTTACATACCGAGATTATTGTTATCAGTTCAACGCTCTCTCCCAGCTTGAACATAAGTTCTTGGACCTTTATTAAGCTACTCCACTGTATTGTATCCCTGTTCTGTAAGACTTCATCTATTTCCGCGGCGGCATTTTTGGACGACATTCTCCAGGAATATTTTAGTCGAAGGAAAGAACGATCTCATTTATCACTTTATTCATCTACGTTTCCATATCATTTGGGAAGTCCCATCTTTGTCCACCAATCAGTTCGTCCATCTGGTATGGATTTTCCTAACCAACTCAACCTGGTACGTCTTACCCACTTTTGGATTGTCCGAATCGTAGTTCTCGCAGAATCCATTTCCAAAACAAAATGGATCACAACCAGGGAGTTTCTCCAGCTCCTCTGATTTTTATGTGCATCAGCGGATCTTATCCCCCCTGCGTTGCCTCTATTATGCGCCCTTTTAAAGATGACCTTGCGATATCAAGGACGTCTTTCTTTCATGCCACTCTATTTCAGTATCAATGTAACGAGTATCATTGCTGGACCAGTCAAGCAACCAGAGTTGTCTCAGAACAGGAAAACCTCTCAAACAACCGCACCCGGATGTAACCGTGTGTACAAACTCAAGTATCTGAGACTGAGGAACCCAACTGTTACCTGACTTCGACACTGTCAATGACCACCTAAGAACACAGGTCTCCATACTAATCTCGTGGAGATGAAAGCTATCATCAAAGCCTTCCGTTTTTGGAGCTAACATCTTCAAAACGAAATGGAGTTAATCGTGTCGGACAGCTTGGCGGTGGTGATATCCCTCTTCAAAAAGGTGGTTCCAAATCATCCTATCTCTACATTCTGGACTAGGAATTCTGACATTGGTACTCAAAACGGAAGATCGACATAAACATTAGACATATTTCCGGCAGACTCAGTGTCTTGGCCGATTCTCTGTCAAGGAGGGAACAGATTCTCCTAACAGAATGGTCCCTCCATTCGTAGGTTTTTCATTAGATTTGCCAGCTATGGTGGCATCAGATGATTGATCTTTTTACAACCAAATGGAATCACCAACTGTCCGCCTTCGTTTCCTCTTTACCTGATTCCAAGGCATGGTCCTACGAATCTCTTTCTCTCAGTTTGGAATCTTAGTTCTAAGAATATACAAAATTTATGGGCCAGGAGTGCAAACTATTTCAGAATGCCCCTCTCCACTGGGACAAATCTTGGATCAACGATCTCGTCGATCTAGTAATAGATCTACTCAGGAAGATCCTGGCTAGACCAAATCTTCTCCAACTGCTTCGGACCAACACATTACATCCTTATCTGGACGGCCTTCTTCTTCACGTTTAGCACTTGTCCGGAGATCCTTGCCGCAGAAACAATTCAACGCTTCAGTCATATAAATAATTGATCGAGCGTGAAGACCCTCCACTTTAATGGCTAACGAAGGGAGGTGGCACGTTTTCAGGGACTGGTGCAAATCAAGACCATCGTTCCTTTGAGTGCCTCTGTTCCATAAGTAGTTGAGTTTTTTGCTTTGCCTGTTCGAAGAGAAATAATTGGCTCCGATTACTATTAAAGACACATTCTGTCTTAATGGAAGGGAGAATCTTGGTCATAGCATAGACCTCTCTGACTTATTGCCCAACTTTGACCAGCAAAGGCCTAAATTACTCGCAATGTTTCCTAAGTGGAATCATTCCTAGGTTCTGACTTGCCTGAATTCAAACAAATTCGAGCTTTTAGCCAGGACCTCGCTTAAGCTTCTTTCATACAAAACATGTACCCTGATAATGTTTGCTTCGACATACAGAGTCAGTGAATTACATGCTCTCTCTTTTGATCCAGTCCACATTCTGTTTCGATCAGATAACGCGGTAATAAAAAAAATCAATCACACGACATATCTCCTGTACTGACACAACCCAAAACAGGACCTGGTACGTTGGCTCAGAATTTATCTGAAGCGGACTGAGCAACTTTGTGGAACTCAGACTCATCCTTCTCCCAGTCAAACCTTAGAAAGAGAACATAACCCTTCTAGCCCTCTCATCGTGGTTTAAGTGGGTAATATGCACGGTTTACAATGAAAGACAACTAAAACAGTGTCGCCTCATGCAGATCGCTGCTCAAGAGATAAGAACAATCTCTGTAAGCCTTGTCTTGATGGTCATATCTCTATCAGAGATATCGTGGAGGCCATCGATTGACATGCACGGTCAACCTTCTCGAGCTTTATCTACAAGACGTGGCTCAACGGCGGTAAACACTGGATCTGGTGGACCCAGTGGCAGTCGCACAAGTGGCTACCAGACCTAAATGACATGAGCATAACCTCCGGACGGGCCCCGTGCGAAGCTTTTGCCCAGAATATTTACGTGGTAAGAATATCCTGTTATTTCTCCTTTCCAGCCGTAAACCACGTCACCTTCCGTTGTGCTGTTTACAGTTAGGAGAGTGGTTTAACCTTCATATGGAGAATCCAATTCTCCCCTCAGAAGCTCCCCGAGATATAAGGTGGATGCTCAACATTCCCTCAGCCAGGTACCTATTCGCCAAACGCTAATGTGATCCGGGAACTAATTCAAAGGAGAAAGCAAATTTTTCCAGTAAAATATATTTCTCATAGAATACTTACTCGATCACCATACTTTAATTCCCTTCCATCCTCCCCTCATTTCGAGCATCCCGTTACACGAAATTCCACTCTATTTAAAACTAGCGTCAGCTGTGCGTGGTAGGGTAGATAATGATAAGAGTTATCGCCCTTTGTCTATCTCGTATGTACAGGCAAAACGAAATTTCGTCTTTAAGAGGGCTGGAATCGTGAGGTAGAATGGCTTATATTCCTAATATTAATGTGATGAGGTAAGTATTCTAGGAAAAACATAATTTACTGACAAATTTGCCTTTTTCAAGTTAATGAGGAGAAGGTGGTACATGGTCATTAGATAAAACGGCTTCTTAGACGATCCAAATAATTTCAGAAGTAAATTATTTATTAATGACATATGTAAAATCTTTACTTCTATTTTAAACAAGCTTTATGTGAATGGAATGAAAGTAATTGCATTATTGACGAAGCACAAGCTATTTTTCAGAGGGGCTATTCTGCTACTGGTAACTTAGTCTTATGACAGGCGTCATGACGTGTTGAGAATGTCACATTGTTAATAACTCTGGTATACAATATTTTTAGAAGTCGTCTGTTTCAAATACAATATGCTATTTATTATGGATTTTGATGTGCTGGATTCAAATATAACAATTAAAACAATTGATTGGCTACTGTTTCCAAGATATTTAAGTTTTTACATTTTACGTCTATGTTTATTGTGTAGATAGTAGCGTTTTAATCATATACTGCAAACCTAGGTATTTTCGTCCGGTTTTGGTTGCTTTGCATGATAATATTTCAGCTATCCTGTCTATATAACACTTTAAACAAACATCAGAAGGGTTATATAAATCAAATTTATTATGAAACAGAGGAAAAAGCTATTATGTATATATAAGTGCATAGTTTAGTCCTTATTTAGTGTCTACTCTGCGCTTCTTGGCTTGTCTCTTGTATTTGGAGGAAAATAATCTAGATGAGAATGCCAAAAATGTATCTTTAGTGACATGTTGCAACCAAGGCTTTTGTATGCCTTGAGGAGGTTTTCCACCAATTCCCTTTAGTTGTCTGCCTTGATGTTTCAGAGACAATTTGTTGCCACTGACTGGAAGGCTTTCCATGCCATCTATTCCTTGCCACGCAGTGCACGGTCAAATGCATCATCTCGAAGAAGTTCACGAATATGAGGACCAACAAAGACACCTTCCTTTATCTAAGTTTCACTTAACCTTGGAAATTTTCCACTGAGGTACTTGAAGGCTGCTTGTGTTTTGTCCATGGCCTTGACAAAGTTCTTCATCAGATCCAGTTTGATGTGCAAAGGTGGTAACAAAATCTTCCTTGATTCAATAAGTGGTGGATGCTGAACACTTTTCCTCCCAGGCTCCAATGACTGTCGGAGTGGCCAATCTCTCTTGATGTAGCTGGAATCTCTCGCACGACTATCCCGTTTGCAGAGAAAACAGCAGTACTTAGTGTATCCAGTCTGCAGAACAAGCAAGAGAGCAAGAACCTTCAAATAGCCACAAAGCTGCCACTGATGTTGATCATAGTTTATGCACCTCAAAAGTTGTTTCATATTTTCATAGGTTTCCTTCATACGGACTACATGACCAGCTGGAACTGATGGCAAAACATTGCCATTATGCAGCAAAACAGATTTAAGATTCGTCTTCGATGAATTAATGAACAGTCTCCACTCCTCTGGATCATGAACGGTGTTGAGGGCTGCCATCACACCATCGATGTTGTTGCAGGCTAAAAGATCATCTTCCATGAAGATGAATGAGAGAAGATCCTTTTGACGGTCACGGAACATGGAAACCCTAACATCACGTGCCAGGAGATTCCACTGCTATAATCTGGAGCCCAACAGCTCTGCTTTACTCTTGGATAGTTCCAAAATCTCTGAGAAGGTCATTCAGTTCACCTTGTGTTTTGAGGTGTGGTTCAGAGAAAGAGGATGAGAGAAAATAAGGGTCATGTGACACTGATGGTTCAGGACTAGAAAATTCATCCTCTTCCTCCTCCTCGTCTGACTCAAGTGAGAATGATTCTGGTGCTTCAGGAACCGGCATTCCTTCTCCGTGGAGTACTGAGCGTATAGCTGATGGAATGTTTGGATAATGCACAGTCCACTTTCTTCTTTTTTGACACACCTTTCCCAACTGGAGGCACCATGAAGAAGTAAGAATTGCTGATATGATCTGTTGGCTCGCTCCAAATCATTGGCACTGCAAAAGGCATAGATTTCCTTTTCCTGTTCAACCACTGGCGAAAATTTATTGCACAAGTGTGGCAGCATATGTGTGGGGCCCACCTCTTGTCCTTATCTCCAATTTTGCAGCCAAAATAAAGGTGATAGGCTTTCTTAACCATAGTGGTTATACTGCGCTTTTGTGATGCACAAGTCACTTCACCACAAACATAGCACAAGTTATTTGCATTGTTCACACAAGTACGAGGCATCTCTGTTCACTTTGGCTAAACAGAAATGTGTCCCCTTGCAAAATCAAACACTGACAAATAAGAGAGCACGACACTGTATGATTTCTAGGGCTGATATAGGGCAATTTGTTCAGCAGAGCGATGTAAGCTTGGTTATGATTGCATCATCCATGACTTCTAGAAATAGCATGATGCAATTCATATCATGTATGATGTAATACTAGCTTCAGATTGGATAATTCATTGTTTTGCCTAAAAAGCAAGTACTGTCCAGACCCAGTCATAGATTTATTCATAGATCCAGTCAAAGATGTATTTTAGGCATTTCGGGTTTAAATTGAGATCCCTTCCCTTTAACTCACTTATCCTCCGCCATTCCCAAGTCAATGGTCGTATATACTGACCCAGTATCTTATCTTTAAAATTAGAGCCAATTAGCAATTTTCAGCATCATTTTCATTCTCAGTGACCCAGTATTAGTAAAGTTTGACTACATTTATTTCGGAAACATTTTGGCTGTAGACCACTGCAATCTTTGCTTTCTGCTTAGAAATAAAGTCAGTGCCGGATTAGCCATTAAGCACACTAAGCACCCGCTTAGGGCACCAGCCCTACACGGCACCATAAAAAATTCAAATTAATTGTTGATGATAAAATTGAATGAATTATATATGACCATTTCGATCTTCATGTAGGACTATTTTGATTTGGCATGATGGCAACACTGGTATTTTCCAACCTCTTCAGATTTTAATATTTATTTATTCTTAATTATTTCCCCACATTTTGTAGGTGGGGAGGGGGAGAGGAGTGGACACCCTAATATTTTCAGTGCTTAAGGCCCTAGAAGAACTTGATCCGGCACTGAATAGAGTGTATTAGTTTAATTAGCAAAATCGTTAGTATTAATAACAATCTTGAAAGAAGTGTTTCACTTTGCATGCTCGGGTAATTTAATTATAATTAATCGTTGTAGCAAATTGTTGTATCAATATCTGTTAGTTTTTGGTCGTATCTTGTGTGAAATTGGTGGTTTTTGTCTATGGACCTTTGTCTGAATTAAAGTTTTTATTATTATTATTATTATTATTATTATTATTATTATTAATTTCTACACGATTATTCAGTCGTTAATTTGTTCGGGTATTATATATGTTCCAAGTTTAGTTCTTTCGTCTGTTCCGCCAATTAGGCCAATGGAATAGATTCACTGATGAAAATAACTGACAAACAAATTGGTAAACACAGATCCGAAACCAGTCAGGTATCAGGTCGCTGATATCAAAATGGAGGCCGTGAAAACGCGTGTCGAGAAAGAACTAATTAAAACAGCAAATGATCTGGATCAAGGCTTACTTAGGAAAATGCAGGGTGATTTGTATAGATGCGCTGCGGCCTGCTGTGACAATACAACAACCAGTATAGAGGATAAACAAACTTGCATACAAAATTGTTCCTCGCCGTTGCAGAGAGCAGAGGCCTTCATTGACAGTCAAATGCAGAATTATGCTGAGAGAGTGCAGCGCTGTTTCATGGATTGTCAAGACAGAGCTCGGGACAAGGTCACACCCAACAGCAGCGAGGCAGATATGAAAGTGCTGAAGATGGGGATGGAAACTTGTGCAGCTACGTGCGCGGACAAACTTTTGCCACTATTGCCAGACGTTACCAAGAAAATGAAAGAATCGATAAGAAAGGAACATTATAATTAATGTTTATGATCAGTAGGAATCTAGTTTATAACAAATTTAAGAATTTCGTATTCTTACACACTATAGTCTGATAGGATACTATATTATCAGAACAAAATTCCAGCAGGTTTTAAAACCATTAATGAGTAGTACGACCGAGCGTCCCAATATTTAAATCCAGTACACCCAGCATGAGGCTGACGGTCAAGCAACAACAGGAATTCATGTTTCGGCAAATATTATATTCTGTGGAGACAAATCATCTTAGACTTCAAACTAAGCCTGTAACACTCAGGATTTGCAGTGGTATTCAGACTTGAGTTCGATTGTGTAGTTTGCAGACATTTAATGGTATTTTGGTTGTCATTCATTAAATGATAACCATATAATCGAGCAAGTTTCCAGCAGAGATGACATATGTAGAAGTTTAAAATATGGGCATGAACTGTTGGAACTTGTTCAGATTTAATACAGCTGATTATGTGTTTTTTAATACAGTGTTGTACTTATTTTGTGTTAGGGTTTTTAAAGCTAATGTCTCCATTATTGAAGTTCTATTTTATATTATTCAGAAATTGCCATCAGAGTCTGAGTACAATTTTTTTCCTGAAAATTTGCAAGAGATATTGAAATAAATCTTTTAATCTATGTACAATCAAGTCAGATTAAAACGTTAAGACATTTTAACATTTGTTGATAAATTTTGAGAACAATGCATGTAAAGAAGGGCTCTCACATTTATATATGTAAATGTAATTTTGTATTTGTAATGTAAAAATATGGAAAATCAAACTATTCCATTTACATGAATAAAGCATGACACAGTTTTAAAAGGTTTGGAATCTGACGTTTCAATATGCCAAAAAGAAACTGTGTTCCACTTAGGATCCTAAGGGCAAGGGACACATCGTTCCTCATCCACCAGATTTGAGGGATAAAGTATAAAAGATGATAGTGCATAACCTAATAGTGCTAAATATAACAGAATCTTGTGCTTTGACGGTTTTACCACCTTACCTTTGACTAATATAGTATCAGCTTTTCCTGGGACTATCTCATTCTGTAATAAATGTTTTATTAAATGCTTAAGTACACTGTAACTTGTGAAAGCATTGAAATTTTTTAAAAACTCTGCTTCACTTGAAATGAGCAAGTTTTATTCCAGATCATGCTCTTTTTTAACTTTAGTTATTATCTAGCAGCATCTGTTATAATATGTCACAGAACGGACAAATAGACAGTTGGAATGCCACTTATGGAGAACATAGAGACAACACAGACAAAAATTAAGATGATTTAATTAGATGATTATGATGAATAATAAAAAATATATATATTGCACAATAATATGAAACTGCAGTTAAAAATGTTCTTAAATATTGTCTTCAAGTTGTTAAGAACACTTTTATGTTCACTGATACTTCCGCACTGAACAATTATTCACTGAATATACACCCTCCAATGGTGTATTCACTGCATAGTTATGCCCTCCAATCGTTTATTCATTTTGTAGGTGCGCCATTCTATGGCTTATCCACTGTGTAATGAATTATTGGGTACTTGTGACTGGGGCTCCCATGTCCCGAAGTTCTTAGGACGTCCTGGGTTTGTCCGCCTTTGTGGCAGGATTCCTTGGCTAGCACAGTCTTCGTTTGCAGTCTGAACTCGGACTTATCTGTCAGGGTTGGAAGAGGCATAATCTGGCCGCTCTAAATATCCAGGTTTTAGCTCTTGTCTATCGAAATTGTAGGTGTTACTGCTCAAGTTTTACGTTGCATATGGTCGCTTTAAATAGAAAAATATTGCAGGTATCATGAAGTGCAAAAGCTTCTCACCTGGTGAGAACTATTACGCCACTGTCACGATCATATTACTTAGATGAGTTTGTTTTTCTACAGTGAACTTCAGATAATGTGTTTTAGCGCAGTCGACTTCAGATGATATATTTTCAGGTCTTTATTATTCTAAGAATCTAAACTTATTTAATGCATAAAGAAAAGAAAGGAATAATTTTAAGCCAGTTTGTAACATAATAATTCCAATTATTTTCTGAATTACTTTTCTTTTCAAATTAATATATCATTGATGAAATGAAAGATTTTATATTTGAAAAATATTGACCCAATTGAAATTAAGAGATAAGTTACAACATCATTAGTGTGCCTTCAACCTCGAAAATGTTACACTAGCAGCAGTCAAAGACTTTACATGGCAACTCAGAAGAATGTCACAAACCTTGATTGTTCTGATTACCGAATATGTTGTTTTAAATGAATTGCCATTATGCCTTTAGGAACTTTGGCCATTGCAAGTGCCAACATAGATTTGAACGGATGTTCACTAAAGGAAAGACTGCTCCGATGGCCTAGTGCTTAGAGCGTCTGCCTCGGATGTGGGAGGAAGCGGGTTTGAACCCCGGTAGAGTCATACCAAAGACTTATAAAAAATGGTACTAACAGCTGCCTCACTTGGTGCTCAATATTAAGAGTTTAGAGCTAGGGCTGGTTGGCCTGGTGTCAGGATAATGTGACTGGGTGGGACATGATGCTACGTGTCTGCGGCATGATGCCTCACTGCTAGACATCACTATAAACTGAGATACTGCAGACATCATAGCAATATGACTGAAAATTTTTAAAGCTAAATTAAAATTTCAAAACAAAAACAAATCACAAAAGAAAAGTTGGCATATTTTGTTAGTTTTTCTGACAAAAAAAGCACCCAGAAGGTAAACAGAGGTCAACATTTGGGGGACATTGGACAGAAAAACCCGGGAAAACCCAACATCCCATGCATTAGGAACAACACTGCAGAAGGTAAATGCATACTTTGTGCAACAGGTTAAGCTTGTATGGCAGTGCCAACAGAGTGTCAAATTATGTACAGCATGGACATAAATCTCTTTATTGAAATTTGTTGATAAAAGATATATTATAGCCAGTTACAACTTTCAGTTTCAGAACTCCATATCTTTATTCAAGATGGCAACACAAGTAGCTTATTTAGTGCAAAGTTGACACAGGTGGGTCTGCTGATATGATTCAAACCCACACCCTTTTGTGCATGGGCCAGCATGCTAAACATAGAGCCACTGTCGCTGGAATTGGTGTACTGAAAAACTAACCATGATATGTGTGTACATGAAGCGAGACTTGTTATTTTGAATATTCTTATTTATACAGATTGCTGCAAGCTTTATATGGATCTCTCTAGTGGACAGTTCTCCCATATTTACCTCCCTCTATCCACTGTGTCACTTCATGCATTTGTTGTTAATGTACAGATTCAGTATATGCCTGACAAGAAAAATGGGTTGCACAACAATTACTTCCCTTTATTGGTATAAATTAACTTTATTTCTGCATAAACACTAGAGTAAACAGTTATAAGAATACAAGTAAAAACAAAGATGCATTTTAATCTGGACACTTGTGTCCACAAAATTATGGTCTGTATTTGTCATGCTGAAAATTGGGAATTTTATGTCCCTTTAATTTAGATGCAACTAAAAGTTTCACTTAAACGAAGGCAGATTCAAACTTGCATAAAAAGTTCGAAAATTAAGAGATTTTCTGTGAAAGAAAATACACCCTTTTTTGAAAAATTGCCCATTTAACACATACATTTGTTTGATATATAATTACAATGTGGAAGAAAAACAAAATACATTTACAGGTATTATGATAACTTTTCTCCTCTGTTTGAAATTTACAAAGCTGTTAATATAGAATTGTTATAAAAAAATCTGTGGTGTCAGCTTTTTTTTGCGATTGTTTTAATGTAAGCAGATTTTTTGTGGGAAGAAATAACTTTTTTCATACTTTTGATGAAGAGTAAATTAGTAAATAATCACCTTTATAATTACTAATTCAGTATCAATTAAGTTTAAAAGTAATTAAAGAAAGGATCACACAAATGTAGCTAACATCTTTGAAAGGAAAAGTTGTTTCTAGTGTTCAGGGCAGTGACAAATCCAACATTCATCGATAAAGTGAATAGAAATATATTTCATCAATTAATGTAATTATTTGTTGAAATTCATCATTATTTAATTAATTCATGTGTGTTTTTATTGGTATATATAATTCAGTTATATATCTGTTTATGTGATATTTTGATAAAAATAAATGATAACTGGTGAACGAAACAATGCTTGAAACAAGTGAAGGTACAAAAATTACTGCCTATATTTAGCAGGCATGATTGATAAGGGTACAAAAGTTATTGTTAAAAGATTTTTTTGAAGACATTTTGATAACATTAGTTAAATAATTCAAAATTTATAACAATTACAACCTTAGAATAAATATGAACTAGTTGAACAAAATTACACTGGTAAAGGTCTGAAATATATCATCCATGAAACTTGAACGAATTCAGCTCACCAAACATTGTTTCACAGTGGCGCACTGTTCACCTAAATTCTTGTGCAATTAAATGATATTTGCAGTAAATGTTTACAAATTTGGGAATAAATAATGGCAGAATGTCGTGTGATACAACTGTGGCTGTGTCCATTAAAACTGTAATGGAAAGGGAATTTCAGATGGTATTTTTTGTTGACAAGCAGTGTCTAAGCTTTGTGTGCCACATTATGAATATTTGGTGAGCTGACTTTCTACTGGTACTGAGTGACTGCCTGATGTAGCTGATGTCCTACTGGTACTGAGTGACTGTCTGATGCAGCTGACTTCTTACTGGTACTGAGTGACTGCCTGATGTAGCTGACTTCCTACTGGTACTGAGTGACTGCTTGATGTAACACCATTGCTGCAGTTCTTTGAATTTATCTACCTTGAGTGTACTCGTGACATATGGTATGTATATTCATATTATCACAGAAATAAAATTTGTAAATTTCCGAATATGCATAAAGTCAAATGGAATGGAAGAGAAACAACTGTAAATATCCTGGCAACAACCATGGGCTATTTATGACCATAAAGACATGATTTCACCTCAAAATGAACTTTTAAAGATCGGATAGATTTAGTAGTGATAAACATTTAAAGATAATGTATGTAGAAAAAAATAAGGGCTTCACTAATCAGTCAGTCAGTGCTTCATTCACGTTAATCTGCATCATTAATACAGTATGCACAATTGTAAGTAAAAATGTGTGAAAGTCTGTATATACTGGGTTGTTATATGTGTATGCATCTTTAAAATGATGTTATTTTCTGTTGAAGATCAAAACTGCAAATTAGGTTAATGAAAGCTTTAGAAGTTGACATGAAGAAGCAGGTAGCAAATATTTGTTACCTGCTTTTGAAATGGCTTTCCAAATGGCAAAATTTTTCCAACCAAATCAACTTTCCAGTCCTCCATTTTCAGCCTTTACTGCTCATTAAATTGTCATCAACTATGTATGTGGATCAGGTTTGTCATATTTCGATGGAAATGACATGAATTACAGATTCAAATGAGCTGTATCTTATGGATTCTTTTCAGATAATATTTGTACATGGATCAGGTTTGTCATATTTGTTGCACTGAGCTGTATCTCACAGATGCTTTTCAGATAATATTGGTACATGCTAATAATCACTGTAAGGCTAGAAAATTGCAAGAGTTACTGAAAACGTCTATTTCATTTCATTTATAAAAATTGTCCAGTTTTACATTTATCCTTTACAAGAGAAAGAGGCTTAAGGTCCTTTTTGGTGGTAAAAGTAAAACCTTAAGTCATAGGCAGTTCTATTTTATCAAAATTCTTCATGGCAAAATATTTGCTACTAGATTTTTCTTACCCTGATTACCCTTAAGTCTATCCTTAAGTTATTTTAGTAGACTTACAGGTAATCAAACCACATTTTAAATGTGGGTAGCATTGATTTTATAGTTAGTGGCACTGTTCTAAATAAAATTGAATTTAGAAAAGAACTTGTCTTGAAAAGTCTTAAGGTAAGGTTAATATTTATCGTTTTTCATTCCTTCAGTTCATGTGAATAATATAAACAAGTAGATAAGTCTTTGAGTATTATTATTAGAAGTTAAATAAGGTATCTGCATTTAATGAGATTAAGCAAATGTTATCAGCTGAGATGAGAAATGTGTATAAATAGTTCAATTGTATCAATGATGTTTAGTTTTGATTGAATCTTTTAAGACAGATTTTCTGATGTGCAGCATGCTTTGCCATCACAGACTATATTTGGCAGAACATTGCTTTTCCAACCCCAAGGGAGAGATTAAATTTGTAGAACACTGCTTTGCCATCCCATGGGGAGAGATTACATTTGCAAAACTCTGCTTTGCCATCCCAAGGGAGAAATTAAACATGCAGAACACTGCTAAGCCATCCCAGGGAAGAAACTAAATTTGGCAGAACATTGCTTTGCCATCCCCAGGGGAGAGAGTAAATGTGGCAGAACATTGCTTTGCCATCCTATGGGAAGAGACTAAATTTGGCTGGACATTACTTTGCCATTCCAGACTAAATTTGGCACAACATTGCTATGCCATCCCAGGGGAAATATTAAATTTGGCAGAACATTGCTTTGCTATCCCAGGAGAGAGAGTAAATTTGGCAGAACATTACTTTGCTATCCCAGACTAAATTAGGACATTGCCATCCCCAGGGAAGAGAGTAAATTTTGGGCCATTCATTCAGTTAGATTTATTTCATTCATGCTTTGATAAAACTTTGAGTAATATTGTCAGTCATTAAAAATGCCCAACTTTTTCACGCTGAATACTAAAATCCTTGAAGGTGATAACGACTGATGGTTTGATACAGATGCAAGTAATGTGAATTTAGAGATCATCTTTTAAGTTTGTAAAAATGATTCTGATCTGCCATGAACTGTGACCAATGTTATTGATAATGGAAAACCCATTAAACAAACACCACTCAACAGAATTTGACAAAAAGTAATCTAGCTTGAAGGCCTATCGGATTTATCCAGGTGATGTTGATCCGCCATAAAATATAGCCACCATTACTAGAAACAAACATTTCAACAGTGTTATCTCAGAATACCATAGCAAGAATTGTTCCAACTTGGATGGAAGTCAACTGTTATAGCAGCCTTTCTGCATTAAATACTGATGCGACTTCATATGTAGAAATGGTAAAATTGTTTTCTCAACCTGTGCAATCTTCGGCATTGGAAATTTCTAGAGAAAGCATTCTACTAATCTAGATTTCTGGCCAACTTCTCTTTTTTCAGTTGGCAATTTATGGCAGATGTCAGCCAGGTTAATGATCTTCGGCCCACTTGGGACAAATGTTTAGACTAATATATTAAACTTGTTTTTAACTTCCATGTTTTCAGCATTGTTAGTACAGTTGCACAAAAATCTACTTGTCATATATAAATGAAAATATGTATGTACATAAGTAAGTATTTATAAATAACCTGCTTAGATTTTCCAGGCATTAAAGCAGTTTCTAACTTGGCTGGTCATAGTCCAGGAGAGTGGTCTGTCATCTGTCCCTCCATTAGTACATTGGTTATTATTAATCCTCCTTAACTACTTGGGGGAATGACATGAACACCACATGATCAGAAGGTATAGTTGGTCCTAAATGAAAAGGGGATCTGAGTGGTCTAAGGCATTTGCCTTTACAAAATCACTCGCATCTCATTTCTGTCCTCATATCCAGCTCAACCAATGTGGGTGAGTGACACAGTAGCTCCCATGGATCAGTGGTTCATTCTGGGTTCTTTCTCCCTCCACAAATTTATATGGGCCACTATATATAACCTATCATGTGCTGAAAAATGGTGTTACAACCACAAAGGTACAAACTGAATGAAAATGGTGCTATGTCATTTACTGCTGAATAGATGGTTGTGTTAACAAGAATTTTCTGTTAAAAGAATTCTTAAGATATCTAGTTGGTTCCAAATGAAAATGGTGCCACTTGCGTATCCAGTATGGCTACCTCAGTGGCCCTCTTAAAAATCTTGTTATTGCTACTTTACCTGAATGGATGATGGTTGTTATCAAAATGGGATTTTTTCTGAAAGACATCTTGTGATGTCTAGTTTGTCCTAAATGAAAATAGTGCCAATGAGATGTTTGATTGGCCACCACAGTAGCCATCTTGAAATTCTTACTAATACTTCTTGTGAAAGAATGGTTGTATCAACATGGACTTTTCACTGAAAGATTTATGATATCTAGTTTGTTGTAAATGAAAATGGTGGAGATCTGACCTACAGTATGGCTACCACAGTGGCCATTGTAAATATCTTTTTATTGCAACATCTTTTGGATGGCTGGATGTCAGCATTGTGCTTCAACCGAAAGACTTATTATAATGTATGGTTGGTCTTAAATGGAAATGGTGCCAATCTGATATCCAATATGGCCACCATAGCAGCCATCTTGAAAATCTAGCTAATATTTTTATTGATGAAGAATATCAGAGAGACCTTCGACCCTTATCGGGTAAAAGGAAGAAATGGTCTGGTCTTAATTTAATGGAAATTCTTGTTGACCAGTAGAGCATCAGTCTGTTGGAGGGACTCTTGTTTTACTTTCTTTTAAAAGTTTTCAGCTTGTACTTTTTGGTGAAAATTGCCAACATGACAGTGCAGAACACATTAATCTTGCTAATGCAATGTTTCCATATTTTTTGTTTGTAGTTTTTAAATTCAGTAATCATTGGCTTTTTTTAGTTGCATTGTGATCATGCCTGTTTTATCATTGAACTTTAAACTTGACATGTTGATGTATCTCAGGGTGATAGATTCAGCCATACCAGAACTAGATCACTGACCTGTTTTTCACACATAAGTGACTTTTGTTCCAATTATCCATTTGTTTCACCCTCAATAACTTGGACTCTATTTAACCTTCACTTGTGATAATTGGCAAGTGGATGCATCTCAAAGAAAGCAATTAAAGTTTTCCAAAAAGCTAAAAAACAAAGTATGCCACAATTTTCTTGCTTGAAATACTTCTGTATTTTCAGCTTTTTGTTCATTACACAATCAGTCTCATGAATCCTATTTAACCAACACTTGTAAAAACTTGTTTTCATGCAGAGTTAGTTTTGTAATTTCAGCTATCTGTTCATTACTCAGTTAATACGTTAGACCCTGTTTCACTTACACTCAATTATGATTACAATATGGATGCATATCAAGGTGAGTAATCATTCCATAACAAGGTCAATATGAATTGAATGACAGAATTTTTGCATTTGAATGACAGAATTTTTTCAGCTTTTCATTCATTACACACACAATATCTTAGACCCTATTTCACCATACCAGTCTGTATATGGTTAGCTACTCTGAATGCACTGTCAAGTTTACAAGGAAAACACTTTGCTTAATTTTAGATCTATATTTCTGTCACAGAATTCACTTTTTACCTCTGTGAAAAAGATGTATGCAATTGTAATACCACCAGTGTTGGCATCAGCATTAAGGCTGCACAGTAAAAGTATTTGCATATGTACACCTTCACTGAATGTAAACCAATCTTTTCATCCTAGGTACTAGGCAGCCGGTTTGAGTGGGTTTCATAGCACCTATCTCCCACGGAGAGGGCTGAGGTGGATAATTTTGTACAAACTTGTACATTAGTTGTACATTTTTTTTAAAATTAAATTCTGTAGTTCATATTTATTTCTCAAGCTTGGTTCATAATAGAATTATCAGACTATATGATTGTATCTATAAATACCACACCCTTACCACAAATATTTCATGCTTCACAGATTTTCTTTAAATGTTGTTTTAAGTCAATTTCTCAGTCTGTGAATGCTAGAATCATTGAACTAGATCATTGTATGTATATCTATTAGTACAATACCTTTACAAAAAAAGAAGGTATGTGTGCGTGATTTGTATTTTTAATGTAGCTTGAACAATTTTCCAGTATTATCGCTACAATACCTGCAGTGTGGCAGTTGATAGTGATGTCTAGCACTGGGTATCATGCCTTAGACATGTGGCATCTTGTCCCAGCCAGTCACATTATCCTGGCACCAGGCCAACCAGTCCTAACACTAAACTCTTAATGCTGAGTGCCAAGAGAAGCCGCTGCTAGTACCATTTTTATAAGTCATTGGTATGACTAGACCGGGGATTGAACTTGTGACCTCCCACATCCGAGGCAGATGCTCTAACCACTTAGGCCACTGGAGTGGTTACAAAAGAATGTCACTCTAACCAGCATTTCACATTTTACTGGCTTGGGTTTTGCATTTAGTACATGACCAAGTAGGTTTCATCATTCTGTGTATATATAGTGTTATACATAGGTTCATGAAACTTGGGGCATGTATCATGATCAGTACTACACTCTCATCACAGAAGTTGGTCACAGTCTTTTTACCAAATACCAGCATTCTGAGCTATGTCATTATGTGAAAATATGGTGCAATTTTCATGGATTAATTAATTATTAATTATCAAACTTTTCTGAGCTTTTAATGATGTAAGCCCTTATTCCAAGTCTGATGAAAATCAGACCAGAATATGAAATCCAGAGTAGTAACAAGCAGTTGATGGAGATGATGCACAATGGATGCAAGTCTATACCTGAGTTTACTTTGCTTTTTGGGCAAGTGAGCTAAAATAGTTCTGTACAAAACTGTATGCCAGTACAGACCATGTACCTTCACCAAAGTTTGTGGCTGTAAGGGTATGAAAGAAGTCTGTTGATTTTTTGGGTCCAAAGGTCAAGTTCACTGACAGAAAGAGGAAAAATGTTTTTTTGCACAACCTTGGTTCTTGACCACCCACCTTGACCAAATTTTTTGACTGACTTGTACCTAAGTTGTGAAAAAGGAATCTCGATTTTTGGGTCAAAGGTCAAGGTCCTTGTGGTTCAAATAAAAAGGGGTTTTGTATAATAAATTATGTTTTGTAGTAAGTTCCATTGATAAACATTGTTAATGGCTTCCACTTTCACTAAAGAAGAAACCTCCAGATTTTGGGGTCTGAAGGTCAAGGTCAGTCATAGTAGGTCTATAGTAGTCGCACACCCTCCCATTTGTTTGTACCCCCTCCAATTTTAAAAATGAAAATCATATAAAAAATGCACAAAATTTAGTCATTTCATTGATTGATTGATTTATAATTTCTAAACAGACTGATACCAAGGGGTCCCTAAAACCGTCAGCTTATTGGTGTTTCAAAGCAAATGGAAGCTCCTGATGTAAACAGACAGACTGCTTACTGTCCTTTTCTGGTTTCTAGAAAAGTCGATTTCAGTAAAAACTGTCATCTGCATTCAGTATTTGTAATGTCAAGTTTAATATTTCCCAAACAATTGAGCAAATAAAATGGGAGAACTCTTGTATACACATGTTCAAAGGGATATAACTCTAAAATTTATGAAATTATTGATATTATCAAAAACTGTGAACCACTATATATCTTTTGCTTGAAAACAGAGTCACCTATGCAAATATGACAGTTGTGTTAGTAATGAAACTCCCATCTGAACCAAAATGCCAACAAGCGGACAGTGTTTGAGACCTCCTGGTGACAATCAGGTTAAAACGTATAAATCGATGAATGAAATAAATCAGTAGGAGGATACGTATAAGCAGGATGGTGTGCAAATACTATAATAAGAAAAAAATGGTTTCTGCACTTCAAATTTAGTTATTATTATCATGTGCAGTGCATGCTCAGCCATTTAACAACATCAGCAGCAGCAAGGTGCAGAGCCTGCAGTCCACTGGGGAACTTTGTCAGTGGACAGTTGTTCATAATGTGTGACATGGTCTGAAGAGCTCCAACAACAACAGGAAGAGTTAGTGGCCTGGCCCCATCAGACAAGGTTGACTGAACAATGACCCTGTCCTGTCCGAAAGCGGTTCAGTGTGGTCCACAGATGAGGTGGAATGTTAAATCCAGGATGGCAGACAGATGGTTCAGCTATGAGGGAGTGGTTTACAACATCTGTTGAAGACCACTCGACACTCCATGCTGTCATATCCTCTGGCAACAAACCTTACCAGACTGGGCATCTCCAAGTCAAGCAGACTGCTGGATGAGAGGTGATGTCTATATACAGTGGAAGTTTCTCACAGGCATAGACCTTAGCCAACACTTTTGTGGTTGCTTCCTGGCAACACAGATGTGGAGGAGGAATGTTGCTGAGTACCGGCAGCTATGGGGCATGGATCTGTGTTTCACATTGTCAGTACTCGGCCAAGGCTCTGCCCAAGGCTGTGGAAACAAAGGATCCAACTTGCAAACTGAATTCAGTAATGAATCCTGGTTACGTGCCACTACCAAGAGCAGCCTCCAATGTGCCAATGTCTGCCGACTTTCAAGCCATCGGGGCAGCCATACGACTTTTACAACCTATCATCAAGGGTCTCTCAGCAGCCAAATGAGTTTAGTTCAAAACAGCATACCCTGACCAAAGACCAGGTAACTGTGACCCATTGGTTAATGAGTCAGAAAAGCCCTCATAGTGCTTACAGAGTGAATTACCAAACATGGGTATCTAATGTTGTGACAGTTTTCATTTCAGCAAAATAATTATTGTGTACAATTAATCCACTGTCCCATAACTGCCCAAATGAGTTTCATAGTTATGGTTCATTTCTAAACATGGAGAGCATGAGTAACACATTATTTTTAAAATAAAAATAAATTAATATGAAAAATGTCCATATAGTTATTTTTGTTCAAGTCATTGTCATTTACTTTTTACAAGATTAGGTTTGCAAACTTCAATGATACTTTACTGGTAACACAGCCTTTTTCTACAAAGAACTCCAAGAATTTTCAAAAAAGTAGGGAAGTGCACTAAGAAGAATAGGTAAGTAAATGAAGAAGTCTGTGTGAATTTTATAAATGGTACATTTATTTATGTGCCTGCCACACAAAGATGCTCCAGCATTGTTTTATGTCATGATTTTGTTCAGGATTAGAATATAACTTACTGAATTCTGTACTTCATTACAATGAATGTCCTTAAGTATTTTGTTTATCTCGTGTTACATTTAGTTCTGTTTTTTGGGGACCATGTATCAGCCAGGCTTTCTTCTTTTTATTTAAAGCCTCAGTACCACAATTCATCATAAATTTCACCCTTCTTCCTATCTGACTAAAGTTTGGCAGGAAGGAAGGAAATGATTTGTTAAAAAAAAGCTACCTGACATAAACCATTCTTTGAAACAATCAAGATGTTAGGTTTAAACGATGTTTGAATATTTAGTTTAGAATTAAGAGATGCCACTCCATAATTCAGTCAATGAATTTGCTCATAATTCTGATCTTTCTGGAGTGTACCAAGAGTAGTGATGTAATACAGTCAACAAATTTTGCTATTGACAAATCTAATAACAAAAACATTCACATGTGGCACACAAATTGATTCAAGAGGGAATGAAGAGAGGCAAGTCCACTTTTTTAATGCTGGTCTCAGAAGAAAAAGTGTGCATCAGATAAAAATAAGACTTTGGTGAATATTGGTGATCAGCTGGGGTGCTGGAATATTCACTGAAGGGCAAACTTGGGCTGAAAACAATAATGACATAGCATGGTGTTAGCTTCTTATGTTCACAATGGCGACATCAAATCTTGTGCGTCAGGTTTCGACTGAAATCAGTTGACTCATGGATGTCATCAATCAACATCTGATTAATTTGTACACATGGAAAATGGCAGGGTATTAAAATTTGAGGAAGAAATTACATGGCTCATAATGAGATGAAATGTTGATATTATCTGGTTTTAACAGAATCCAATGATGTTTTAGACCAAGATTCACTTTTATTCAGATGAATTGGCATATATGACTTTTTGCACATAATGGTGGTATTGTAGCTTTAAGATGTCTGTGCAAGAAATTTTACTCAAAACAATGGACCAGTCTCTCCTTTTTTCTACTTGAAAAGGTTTTTGCATCAACTTTTCTTAAAGCCACAAAAACTTGCATTTCACATCACACTTCATGGACATGGCATGGAATTTAGTAAACCTTGTCAAACCTGTTCTGGCATGCAAGAACACATTTTTCATGTACAGATATGGTAAATGAAATGAACTGTAATGAATGACCACCTATCTTGAGAGGTCATCTTTTGTAAGAAGAAGTGGGGAGGAGGAGGTTACAGGTTAACACAGTATTTACTTTTAGCTTTGTCTATCATGCGATCAATTACAGGTTAACACAGTATTTGCTTTTAGCTTTGTCTGTCATGGGATCAATTACAGGTTAACACAGTATTTACTTTTAGCTTTGTCTATCATGCGATCAATTGACCTTATGCCAGACGATAGATTGCTCCGCCTACCAAATCACGTGACTTAACCTCCGACAAACATGCAGTATTTGGCAAAGAAATATGTTTCAGTTTAAGTAATATGTTTAATGTGATTTGTATTATTCTTAAAAATATAAAATTACAAAGTTGCATTAATTATACTGCAGTAGACAATATTGATATATGTAGTTCAAGTTTGTACATTAATAACCCAAGTGTTTTATTTCAGTAAATAATAACAATCAATTGTAAAGCTGTTTAAGAACTTATTCATATGAAAGAAACTTGCTCCAAAAGATGCTGATGTATTTAGCATATAATGTTATCCTTGTTAATTTTATCTGACTTATGTTTATGCTGCCTTGGAAGTATATGAATTAAAAATTAATAACAAAATCGTAAATAATTGCTGTTTAGAAGTATACTGTTGTACATAATAATTTTAAGGTCTGCTATGTTCGTCAGATGAAATTTTGATCAATGATGTCTGTTGGTGTAAACATGTAAATGCATGCTTAATATATCGGAAGATAATTATTTCATACCTTTATTTTGTATTTCTTTATTACAAATTACATTTTTTGTATCCCCACACCTCCTTCAACCCAATGAGAAAGTAAAGCGTCACTCTAGTGTCTGAAAGATTGAGACGATAAATCATTAATTTTGGGACAAGCCAACATTAAAGTGTAAATTTTCAAACTTTAAAATAATGCAGCCTTGGGTTCAGTGCTTCCTATACAAGAATAAATAATATATATCAAAGCCCGAAAGTTAGGGGGTTCTCCACCTATATTCTTTAAACGCTAATTTCTACATATATGTTTTTCAATTTCAATTTTTTTTTTTTTTTTTCAAGCTATCAACGGTACATACTTTTATGCAAACAAACACATTGTAATTGCCATCAACTGTGTCTTTATTCAGCTGATCGTACACGCGACAAGTCGTTATCCATCAAAGTTTTGCCTATGTTTCGAGAAAGGAATACATCTAATTCCTCCATTTAGATGATCTGGATATTGACTGTCTGAATTACAAGATTTCTTTTCACCGTTATCGATCAAGAAATCAACAAATCATTGCAAAATTTGTAAATACTTATCATAATCAATTCATTGTTGCTACAAGTAGCTTGTCGGAGGAAAATGGCGGACTTAAGCAATGCCTGGAGGTGTGTCTATTTTATGCTCGCTGATTGGTTAATTGATCCAGCATGATTGACAAGTGGCAATAGGTCAATTACAGGTTAACACAGTATTTATTTATAGCTTTGTCTATCATGGGATCAATTACATGTCCCCTGACTGTGTAGTGTCTGGTTGTCTATCATGGGATCAATTACATGTCCTCTGACTGTGTAGTGTCTGGTTGTCTATCATGGGATCAATTACATGTCCCCTGACTGTGTAGTGTCTGGTTGTCTATCATGGGATCAATTACATGTCCCCTGACTGTGTAGTGTCTGGTTGTCTATCATGGGATCAATTACATGTCCTCTGACTGTGTAGTGTCTGGTTGTCTAACATGGGATTAATTACATGTCCTCTGACTGTGTAGTGTCTGGTTGTCTATCATGGGATCAATTACATGTCCTCTGACTGTATAGTGTCTGGTTACTCAATAATACCAAATCGGAAACATGGACACTTGTAATGGTGACTGTATCATAACAGTATCAGATCACGAGGACCCACTTCTGTTGTAGAAAATTAAGAAGATATCCCCCTCCCCAAGATTAATTATCAATACCATTCAACTTAAGGAGCCACAGTGGTTCAGTGATTAACATGCCGAACTGAAAGGGTGAAGGCACGAATCCTTCCATCGGCCCACCCTGGGTCAGCGATCGTGATGTGGTCTTGGGCAAGCCACTTGACTCTGATTGCCTCGGCACTAAATAACCCTACTTGCATCACTGTGCTGTAAAACACCAAACCAAACCATTCAACCTATTGCTACCAACTTGTGTCTATGTTCTTTGTTAAGCGTAATCAGCGGAGCACAGACCCTGATCTGCCATTGTGTCATACAATCGCACATCAGGGTTTATGTTGTTTGTATTGGACTCTACTTATTGGTGAATATATATGGTAAATAAAACCTGGAACTACTACAAACACACTTGGTTGTAAGGAGATGTACAGCCTCTTTATTTTCTAACAGTTTTGTGAATATTGATAAAGATACAAACATAAAAAGTAAATATCAGATCTTAATAAGATACAAAAACAATAGCAGTATAATAGTCTACATACTTTGTAAATTTTCAAAGTTATTTCAATGTATACAAAAAACATGTAACAGAAATATCAACTGTCCCAAAGAGACACAAGTACTTCCATAAGAATCCTAAGGACTGAATTCTGGATAAATCTGTTTAAGGAAATACTGAAAAAACTTCTTTTTTTTCCAGTCACTATTTGGCATTTGAAATTCACACGAGAGTGAGACAGATATACTGTGAATTAATTATTTTCTGTGGGATACCAATTTTGAAAAAATACAGCCCTTAACCTTTGTTACCCTTTGGTTTTCTCAATTTTTAAAAAAATGCTTTGCAAAGAAAAGAAGAAAACAATTTGATGGTAAGAAACGATAAACTGGATATGATAATATTTAATGTAAGCACATTCCTCTAGGCACACAAATGCTGTCTGGAATGTTACTAAATATGGAAAATTCATAAAAATAAATTTTCTTCAAATTCAAATTAAAAATCTCTCTCAAATGCAAAATCTTCATGGAGCAAATAACATTTTGCCATTTTCTCATTTGAGTCATTAATAGCTATCTGTCTTGCATATAAGCAATTATGTTTCAAGGTAGATTAGTTCTTCAGCTAATTGTGTTATCGTCTTTAAATAAAGTCATTATTATTATTATTATTATTATATGGATTATCAGATTAAAGCCAACATGGGATGCATTATGCTCAAGTTCAAAATTCCTGACATTCTCAGCTGAATGTTCAAATCATGAGTTGGTATTAACCCCAAACACCCGATTCATACAAAAGACACAATATTAACGAAAGTTGTAAAACAGTCAATAACTACTGAAATGAAATGAGAGACAGCTTTGGGGAAAGTTCCAAAATTCAGTAATATCAAGTTAAAGATATCACTGGATAGATGCATCACAAAGGACTCCCTCAAAAAGGTTTGCTCCATAGGGCATAAAACTAGAGAAATGTGTTGGAAACCAATGTTAGTTTGGCATTCATTATTCTACTAAATGATATGGAATGATTGAAATATGCCTCATTCCAGGTCTCTTCAATTCAAGCAAGGAGCTGTAGTGGCTCCGCGGTTAGCATGCAGGACTTGAGACCAAATAGATCGGGTTCAAACCCTATCATTGAACCAGCCTGGGTCAACTATCATGGTGTGTCCTTGGACAAGGCACTTTATTCCAACTGCCTTGGCACTAAATAACCTGTTTCTGTTGCTGTGCAGTAAAGCACCAAACCTCAATTCAAGTAACATTCACACAATACAAGTATGATTCCATGTTAACAATGTCACACCGTTTGACAATGACTAAACCTCTGTCTATATTGGCACAGATAAGACAACACCAATAAAAGACACATCCAAGTCTATGAAATAATGTCCATATCAAACTGCTTCAGAATATGTTGAATGGTTCTCGAGTTATGCTGATTAAAAGCAACATCCCATGTAGAAATCTTAAGACGTTCAATACAGGTCATAACTCTGTCCAATTTAGCGTAAACAAAACAATACCCTTAAAACACATGTTAAACTCTAAGAGACCATATTCTTACCAAGTTTCATTTTAGAAAATGAAGACTGGTTCTTAAACTATGCTGAGTGAAAGTAACATTTGAAGTTTCCACGTGAATACAAAGGATTTACTTGACAGGAGAAACAACTCTCTTATTTGGTATAAATAAAACTAAAATTATGAAAGGCACAAATATGTTTATGAGACAATATTAATATCATGTTGAGTTGAAATACATGTATCTTTAACGGCCACTTACAAGCAAAATCTCAGCTGAAGATATGAGGCTATCTGTCAAGGGCCTTAACTCTATCAACAATGTAGTTGACAAGACAAAATCAACAAAATGAACATCTATATAAATCAATATTATACCCAATTACAGCAAAATGTTCAATTGGTTCTTGAACTGTGCCAGTTTCAAACAATATCTCGTGTACAGATACTATGATTATCACTGAGGACCATAATTCTATCCAAAATGGAGCTGAAGAGACAAAACCCATTCCTGGCAAATCAGATATACAAGACAATGTGCACACTGAAGTGCATCAGAATACGTTGAATGGTTCCTAACTATAATTGTTACAAATATCTGCTGTGGTGACTTACAACTGATGGAATGAGAGAAATAGTTCCACCAAAATTGAACTGAAGATGAAACCTCAAAAGTCACAGCTACATGTAGTGGGCAATTCACCTACCAAATAGCATCCAATTATGTGTATTGTTGATGAGCTTGCAAGCAGTATAAATGGACAGACAGATAAATAAGGTAATTCCAATATGGCTCATGATCTCAATGTGGGGACCTAACCAAGTAAAGCATTATCAAAAGCACCGTAGCTCTAAATCTCCTCATGAACTACATATAAGTAGTTGTGTTTGCTGTAATAATAAATTCATACTGCTGTATGACTCCAAAATATCACTCAAAAAATACCAATACTGACATTATGTTAAAGAATAATGCTTCAAATATAAAATTATTCATCATATCTGACGATGTTCTATCACTTTTAAAGGAATTGGCATAGCAATATCAATTACTGCATTAGAACCAGGACAAAAGGGGTGGCTGATGTGGTGTGCAAATTATGAATTTACATACTGACAGCCACTCAACTCATATGGCAAAGTCTCAGTGCACCAGAAAGAACTGATCCACCTGATCCCTGCCCAAAGAGACTCTCTTTCATAATCAGCCTGCTTTTTCTGGCCTGAAGTTGATGCAATAATGATCAGTGTTTTATTCTGTTGTTAACTATCACGTAAAAACTAAGTTTCAAAATTCTACAATCTCAAATAAAATTATTAAGTCATTAATGGTGATAATACCTCTATATTATATGGTAATATTTCATTATCTTAAGCTTTTATACTGAGACTACATCTGATATAGTATACCTGAGTAATAAATTACCGAATTTAGGAATACTTGTCTATATCAGTCAAAAACTACTAATACCAATATCATTATAGATCTTAATTTGAAATCAATATAATCTACTAATAATTATCTTATAAATGTGCATTACAACCAAAATAAATTTAAACAGTGATTGCTTGGAGGGTACTAATTAACAAAAGACAATAATGAAAACCCATGCTCCAAAAATTATTCATGATTCATTCCAACATTTCAAACAAGTTCTAAATAACCTGTAAAACATCATTCTAAATTTTCTTTCATTATATGTCATCGATGAATTCAAATTAACATTTGATACAACATTTGCAGAGTTACTGTTGTGGTTTCCTTCAAAAGCATTTTCAACTAGTGTTTCATGTATTTCCATCAGTTAAACGTAACCAAGGGAGATAAATGCTATAAGATCTAATCCTCTACCAAAATTTGAGTCACACCTCTTGACATGTACAGCTAGCCAGAAAGCCAGAGGATTTATACTTTATTACTAATTTTACTCCGACCATATTGTTTCTTACTGTTGTTAGTGATACTAACTATAATTGAAAAAGAGAAAGAACAATACGCTATAGACATCCAACTGTTGAGTATTTGTTATTCAAGAGCCATTCCAAATGAATGGAATACATGATCTACCATGCATGTCTCCTGTTGACCATTAATTTAGGACATATATTTGATATTAGTGTACAATGTATCAAAGATTTTTTTCTGCAGGTGCTTTTCATTTTCCATAACTGCAAATATTTACCAAAAATACTTAAGTCTGCATGAAATTTAAATGATTTTAACTTTTTCTTAACTTTATATTTAGCTAATATCTTACAAAATGCCATCTCCATTTTATGAAATCCCATAATATGTCATTATGACCTAGATAAAGAAAAGTTTGCTTAACAAAGCATACAGTTTGTTTTTCATGGCATACCCTTTATTTTTCTTTAGATGATAATGTTGACTATAATGAACTATTGTCCCTCTATTCTGATTCTCAACAAATGTGGCTAATGCATACAGTCATCCTCTAACTAAACATATAATAAAATGCTCAAGATGTATATGATGCCAAGCTTGAATCTATTGTTTCATTTCTAAATGTATTTACCTAGCAACAAAAATAAAAGCGGACATGTCTTTAATCATAACCAAACACAAAGTAGATGACATATTCATATACAAATAGTCAACATATCAGTATTTACCTGTGCAATAACTGATGTTTTGTTTTTTCACACTTTCACATTTTATTGCAGTATATATCAGTTCTGTGCATGATACATAAGTATTCACACAATTTACACATTAGCCTACAGCTCTTCATGCCACTGCGCATAGTTCACTGGTTGAGGTGCACGTATTGAGGCCTTAGTAGAGTGCAATGGAACAGTATATGCTTGGTCATTGTAAACCTGCTCCAACTCCTGTTGTGTGTCCACAAGGTGTACTTGGAAAGGGCTGCCAGGAACATCCACTCCAGACCATTTCACACTGATGATGTAGAGCCCTGTTTCCACAGGGTCATATCTGCACAAAATGGTACGATCCCGCTGACTATCCCTGTACATCTCTACCTGGAAAGCACCTAGAACAGAAATATCCATTGTAAATGATGTTGTTCAGTTTTGCTCATCTGCTTTTAGCTCAATGATGTCTTGTTTCTTATTTTTATTAAAACAGATTTTGCAGATATTTTTAAATCACATTTTAGCAACTGATTTTTGAAAGCAGAAAAGATAATAAAATTCTGAACTATAGGCTGCTCATTATCTCCCTTTGCTTGTCAAAATATATATATATATATATATATATATATATATATATGCTTGTTAGACAGCATAGACCAATATCTGCCATTGCATCATGCACCAGAAAATCTGGGTCTATTCAGTTTGTTTAGAGTATTCAGTAAAACAAACCAAAATGACCCTGATCTGCTAGTGCATTATGGGATTGCTGTACATGCATCTATGTTGTATGAAGTTTTCCCTGATATATGAGCGAGTATGTACTGTTGTTATTGTAGTGTATGCAGATGAAGGGAAATAAATCTGATTTAGCTTGAAATGAGAAGGCAAAAACTGTCTGGGATGTGTACATTGACAATTGATTATTACCAGTTCAAGAAAATGACAACTGGTACAATGAATTCATCTATTTCTATGGGTATAGGAATCTGAATCTTTTTTCTCCAAAAATTACATTTTCATCGGTACTTGCATGCATGGATTTAGCAAGGCTAATGTGTTATTTTATGACACTTTGAAGGTTATATCATGTTGCAGAACGCAGAGAGATGTGACTTGCTCCAAGACACACCATGACAGCCAATCCAGGTTGATCCAATGATAGGAACTGAATCTGCACCGGGCCCTTCTGGTCACTTGTTCAATGCCCTAACCACTGAGCTACAATTAGCAATGGATCCTACTGTCCCTACCATACTACTGAATCACTGCCTGCTGCATTACTAAAGGACCAGATTCCCTTGTAACTATTATTGGTCCTATGTCAGATTTTAATGATATTGTTCTGAATGTATCTAACACATGGGTACTTCCCAGAAAAGTTTTGTTTTCAACATAGTATTAGTACTATGGTATCTACAGAGAAGTGCAAGATGAAGAAGTTCCACACTATATTCTATTTCTTGTCCTCTATCAAGCACCAACATCACTCCTTCTTGCATTTATAGATGACTGTGACATCACTAACTGGTTTGGTTTCTGCAAGAACATGAAGAGATGATTAAGCCAACTGGTGCGCTGAACTGTCTGTGGCACACTGGGGATTGCTTGACCAATACTGAACTGTCTGTGGCACACTTGGGATTGCTTGACCGATACTGCAGTTCTGACATTTCTGCTGCTTGCTTCTGCACTGCCTCTGCCGGCTATTCTCTTTCATTCCAAGTCTGTGGCTCCAGTCTTGATGAGACTCTGCCAGGTGGAGCAATCCTGTATGCAATCTTCCCAAGACTTGGGGTCAGTGCTGAAGTATTTAAGGGATGACTTGGGTGAAACGATTCCTCTTACCACCCTGAGGGCACATTCCCTCCCTTGGACTGCCGTAGATCTTAGTTGGTAGTTAGTTGGTAGTTGCTCTTCTGGCATCCTTGTGATCTGGCCTGCCCATCTCAAATGTGATCTCTCTCTCTCTCTCTCTCTCTCTCACTCACACACACACACACACACACACATACATACACACAGCTTCATGAAAATTATATTAATACACCAAAATAATCTTCCTGTGCTGCATTTCTTAAATTATATACATTGCTAGCTGCCATTCCTATTCATGTTGAACTCTAATGTCCAACCAGATGGGATACAATCAATACAACATTCAGCAAGTGTGTTTGAAGTTTTATTTTTTAAATGACATTCATTTGAAAAGCATACATAGTTATGAGCAATTTGCAATTGATATAGATATGTAAAGTGTATGTATGGAGGTAGTTATGTAGGTAAGCAGATATGTACATGATGAAGAATAACAACTCTCCTTTTCAAATCTACAGTTCCTTAATTTTCTTCATCCAAATAAAATTTTCACAATCTTCCGTTTAAGTACAAAATTGGTGTGTGTGTGTGTCTGGAGGGGGAGAGCTTCAAATATGAAAATAAAGCAAATCATTAATGGTGTATTACAATTTTAAATGGTGACCCACGTGGTCTAAGGTGCTCGTGTTTAAATACACATCATTTCTGTTCTTAAAAAATGGTTTATAAAATGTGTACTTACGTGTATATTTTACATGTACACACAGGCAGATAGATATCAAGTAGTGGGACTACAAGAACAGAATACAAAGCTTATCCAATCCATTTTTTCCAGTAGGAAACAGAATACATTAGCCTGAATATTTAATTATTTATTTAGTTAACATAACTGATTTTTTTAACATAAATTAATTAAAATTATTTTTAACAGTTTGATTTAAACTTTACAAATCTCTGCTAACAGAGTGTATGAATGAAACATTATAAAACATGTAGACTCAATTTAATTTCTTAACTTAAATATTATTAAATACTCATACTCTTTTTCAAGTTTGCATTAGAATTTTACAATTTTCTGTTGTATTTATGATCCTAGATGATCTTTTAAAGACTAACAAGAACAAATATTTTAATTTTTAATATAAACTGTATGTATGGCCCAACTTTGTTCTTCATGTTAAGTCATGATTAACCTTTACTACCACTTGACAAAATATTGCAGTAAGCAATGCATGCACTCTATGTTAAATATCATCCAAAAAGGGTAAATTTATGGCTCTTTTTCTTGTGTTCAACTACCATTTCATCATGTGACTTCATGATTCTGAAACATGTCTACGATGTCACCGAGGGACAAGATTGAACTCTTATTAATCACATCCGATTTTATGACCAATAAATCTATACTTGCAAATTTATTTTTTTTGCTAGATTTTAGGGTTATTGATATGGTAAATTACATGTACCCTTAGGTCCTCTTATTCTGACAGTCAGTTGCCCAGCTCCAGCCCCACGAGTCTCCACAATAAAACGGCTCTGGAAGTTTGCTAGAATGCCATGCTCTACTCCAGGTCCTGTGACACGCACACGACTTGCATCAGGCTGTTGCACAACTTTAAATGTAAATGGACTGCCTGCAAAATAACAACATCCAACTGTCAAATTCTTACATTTCTGCTGTGGAAATAAATTACCAAATATATTCATGCACATCATACACATATCTGTGAAAACCATAGCCTTGGAATAGTCATAGCATACTTACCTGGTTCTGGGTCATTTTTCTAACTACTGATTTTAAACATAAAATGTACAGAATTATGTCATCTCACAGCAAAGTGTTTCACAGATCACGGTAGGGTTCATATACCATAAGTACTTGCTTATAGGTCAAGTAAAGGTACAAACTGTACAGTAGCCATGAAATGATACACCTCTGCCATGTATTGATACAATTCATGATACACAACTTATGATACTATACATTATCTATACACATATCGAGTTGATGGTCTTTCATCTTTAGAAGGTCTTTTAGTAGTATGGCGGTTCTGTTTAAGACGTGCTGACATATTGGTAGTATTTCTAGTATATATATTATATGACAGACACAAAGTCCAAGACGTACCATCTGTTAATCTGCCATTCTCATCCTTGACAAGATATAAAAACTACTTCCAAACAGACTACCTGTTAGCTGTCAGTTATTTTTATTCAACCTTTTACGCCATTTCAGCCTGTTCTGTTTATTAGGTGCAGGGTTCATCTTGGTTATGCCTGTTTTGCACTGCACGGCTGATTTTAAACCAATTTATAGCCAACTTCATGACTTCACTTAAATTTTGAAGGCATTATGGTGTTGTCTTCACAGCAAAAGACATAGTGCACTTTCTATGTGCAAGGAAAATCATATCTAGAGCAAGTCCAAGTGTGGGAGTGGAGATGGCTAACAACCAAATCCTTCAAACTGATCCTCCTTCAGATGCAAAACAACTGCCAATGGCACTCTTGTTTCTGTGAGTGAAAAATAAATTATAAAGTGCCCACTCTTGTACAATTAACAAGGTGACTATAACTTGTGCAGTTTGTAATCTGCCCTCTTGCCGATTCTGTGCTAATGTTTATCATCCTGTTGGCATGTTCAATTGCTGAATACATCTAACAGCATAAATGGAGACATTCCAAACTTGTTCCCACTCTACCTTTACATACTTTACAGACCATTTCATAGCCACTTTTGTGCTACATTTCTCTCATGCTTTGTATCTATTTCTATTGAGACTGGATGCCAATACTTCTGGCATGTCACTTGGTAAATAAGCTACAGTTAAGAGTCGGATTGGTGGTGTTTCTTTTGCTCTGAGCATGAATAAACAATAACCATGAATCAGAACTGAATGCAATGTATTTCAAAGTATGACAATGGAAGTGTAGACCTCATATTTGATACAAGTAGACAAGATGTGATGCAACAGTGAAGGGTAAAAAATCTGGAAAGTCTTCTTTGTACTGATATATGTTATCAGTGGTTGAACATGTGACAGGATAAAATAATCAGCATGGAATTAGCAGGAAGGGGGTAATTTCAAACCATGTGAGTCTGTCATCTTGCATTTATTTGCAGAAGGTGAGCGTGTATGTCAATATTTTTGTGTGCTACTGATGCAAATAAAATGCATGTGCCTGCTACACCTGTCTCAGATGAATTCTCAATTTAAAGATAAAAATGGCAAATGACTTGTAATTATTCACAACTGCTGTAAATTAAAGTAACTAGTATAGAGTAAGTATTGTTTTGCATCAATTCTTCACCTCTTGTATCTATATGGAAAAAATATCAAAAGATCGATTAATCATTTCACCCCTGACACACATACCCAGATCTGCCATTGCATAATGCACCAGAATATATGAATCTATGCGGTCTGTTAGGACAAATCAGTAAAACAAACAACACAGACCATGATCTGGTGCAACGGAAGATCAGGGTCTATGTTGTTTGCAGTTGTAAGCTAGTATATATGTTATGTGCAATGAGAACAGTTTACATGTACATTAGTAATTTATATTTTTTCAGGTTGTGCATTGCTTGGTTAACTAGTTCTCCGATCGTACATGCACACTGTTTCAGACCCTGATAGTCTGAGCTGCATTCTGTGCCAAGTATCAATAGCCAGTGTGTGTCACTGTTGAGTGTGGACAGTAAGTTCAAGGCCAATTTTGCTGCACTATTCACGAGGACTTAATAATATCATAATTATGAGCGTGTAGAGTCTATATCCCTGCTTCCAATTCTCGAGAACAAAATTTATTTATTTACCAAAGTCTGCTACTCTTGCTAACATTTTATTTTTTTTACCTGCGCTGAAAACTGGCATTAAACTCTCAACAAAAGTAACAAAGTCTGGGCTGAAAACTGGCATTAAATTCTCAACAAAAGTAACAAAATCTGGGCTAAAAACTGGCATTAAACTCTCAACAAAAGTAGTAAAGTCTGGGTAAGGTTTATGGCATAGGACTTTAGTTACAGTGTAGAACCCATTTCCCACTTAGGAATCCATCTTACCTTGCCCTTAGACATTTTAATGCCCAAATCAATCGGTATCTTCTTGGTCTCAAATGCAAGCCATCTACAAAGTTTAGTCAAGGCACATGGTACAGAACTTAATTAGTCTTATGGAAATCATTTTTCCTCTTTAAGTCTGTGACCTTGACCTTTAAGCTTTTGGCTTCCAGATGAATAGGTGTCTTCCATTTCTTAAATTCAAGCAATCCATGAAGTCTGATCAACGCAGGTTATGAAGTGATGTTAATGTTGAAGTTTTGCATTAAGGTCAGATAAAAGTGGGGGATCAGGACATCCAAACACATTTATAATTATCTTGATGATAACAATGTACAATTTAATCTTCAGAAGAAAGCAGATGCTATGATAGACATTTCCAGGGGAAAGAAAACTTTATGATACAAGGAGAACACTTGAAGTTGAGCATAATTATTCCTGCCTATTGAAAAATTCAGTTATCTATCAATGAAAGCTACCTGAAAACTCAATGTAATTATGTCATAATACAATGTAAAATGTTACATCTTGTTTTGAATGCATATATTTTAAATGTTTTCAGTAAATGACAAACATGAAACAATAAATGAAAGATTTAATTATGTTCTGTTGTAATTAGTGGTACAAAATACCATAGACATGCTCTCCCCCATATTTAATTTGCAACACATGTCGTCCTGGCTCCTGGGGTCGGATTCCGAGTCTGAAAGTTCCATCTCGCCTATCTTCCAGCTCACAAAATGCAACCACACCGGGTCCCATACAATGGGCTGTTAATTCACCTAAAAGTTAAATACCAATAACCATTTATTATACTCCTAGGATGTGCCAAAACTCTTGATAAAAACTATCCAAGTACTGAATTCTACAATTTAAAACAAAACTGTCCCATTACTGAACTAATGCAGAATTAAACTATCCCAGTATTGAACTAATTCAGAATTTGATAAAAACTATCCCCGTATTGAACAAAATAATTTAATAAAAACTATCCCAGTACTTAACTAATGCAGAGTTTGATAAAAACTATCCCTGTATTGGTCCATAGAATTTGATAAAAACTATCCCAGTATTGAATCACAGAATTTGATAAAAACTATCCCAGTATTGAACCATAGAATTTGATAAAAACTATCCCAGTATTGAACCACAGAACTTGATAAAAACTATCCCAATTTTGAACAAGAGAATTTGATAAAAATGTCCAAGTACTAAACTACAACAGAATTTTATAAAACACTACCCCAAAAATATTCCAAACCTTAGAATTTGGTAAAATCTATTCCAATATTGCACCAGAAAATTTGAAGAAAAAAAACTATCCCAGTGCTGAACTAAAGAATTTGATAAAATCTATCCTGGTACTGAGTTACAGAATTTGATAAAAACTATCCCAGTACTGAGTTACAGAATTTGATAAAAACCAACCCAGTACTGAGTTACAGAATTGATAAAATCTATCCTGGTACTGAGTTACAGAATTTGATAAAATCTATCTCAGTATTATCTTGATTGCTGCTGATTTTTATTTAGGACAAACTAGATAGCATTAGACGTCTTCTGGTGAAAACCCCATTTTTATATGACCATCAATGAAAAAAATGTAGCAATAACAATTTCAGGATGGTCACCATACTTTGGTTCATTGAGATTGTCTAAAACTATAATCGATATTGAACTTTATGATGTTGCATATTAACTGATGCACCTGAAACTGATATTTATTTTAGCCTTGGCATGAGCAAATTAAGTTACATTAAAACATCAAAAAATATGTCGATATTTTGTCAATAGCAGTCTGGCAATTGGAATTTTAATTTGGATACCAGACATTTTGCTTACAGTTTGAAAGTGACATCAATTATATTTTATGTGTAATAATTAAAATATTAAAAGGCATAATGAGCTATCATATTAAAGCTTCAACACAGGAGACCGCTACTGTGGTCCAATAAGACACAAAAAAGAACTCCTGTTCAAGGCTGCAGACCTGTCTTCCAGTCACATTTTCAAAATCTAGACCCTGATTGGTATGGGGGGGGGGGGAATCCAATAGTAAATGTTACACCATAGTATGATTCATTTCAACACATTCAGACCTTAAGGTAGGTTACTGAAAAGTAAGCAGCGTTTTCCAATCAAAAAATGCAAATCATCATGATCATCTGGGGAACAACCCAAAATGACCGACTGCCCGAGTTTTAATGGTCTAAGGATGAAATAATTGAAAACATTGGCAATTCTGATCCTGTGATATAATTTAAGAGCAAATATTTAGAACTAGCATGGAGGGATATTGTTGGCCATAATGACAACAAGGAGGAATTAACAGGTTCTGGACTTGCCACTATATTAGACACCTAAATTTGTCAGTGAAATAAACATCATCATATTCACTATTTTACCAAATCATGTGGGCCCAACACGGGTATTTGATATTAAACTTGTTTATAAGCATATTTTCAAAGACCTGAATTTGTCTACTTTACAGTGACATAAAATAATCTATTCCTATCCCAAGCTATGAATTTTTAAAGATGTCATTGAAAATATATTTTCTACCTGTATAAAATATTTTAAAGTTCCTTCGTATTAATATTGTCCTTCCTATTAGTTACTTTGAGTTGAAAGAGTTAATGATATAAAAAATGTGAGGAAGTAAATATTATTTTTCTTCCAAGATTATAGGAACTTTTGAGAAATTCACCTGGCCCAGCTCTTCTGGTGTCAATCAGTATATTTTGTTCCTTGCCCAAGATACCTCCCATAAGTCCATCTCCGCTAACAGTAACCTTGTTGGGGTAGAATGCCCCAATGATATTGACCTTGTATGGAGAGCCACGGAGTTGTCTCCCATTCCAACTGATATGTAGAAGGTATGCCCCTGGAACTATTGGGACGTAATGACAGCGATAGCGGCCATTTCCAAGAGAAATTACCTTGACACTAACCTCTGCTCTCACACCGCTCAGTGTTACCTCAGGAGAACCTGTGTTGCAACAGAAAATCATGATCATTTCAGAACATCTCTGAATGAAAAGCATTATCGCAATTAAATTCAATAATATTTTAGACAGGCTTCTTTAATAAGGATGAAAACTATACACACTCTTGCAACTTTTTCATGTCAACTACAGAAAATTAAGCCTAAAGAAAATAAATATGCAAAGCCTTATGAAGACACAAAAATATCTGACAGTGCAAAAAACCCACCATTTTGTAACATATTTCCATCCTTTTATTCCATGATACCATATTATTTCTTACCTTTTTATAGTGCCATGAATATATGACAACTTTCCAAATTTTGAGTACACAAAGGACGATTGCCATTGCTGCAAAAAATGTAACGCTTGTTGTCCACTACCTGCTGAAGCTTAAAGGACAAAAGCAAGAAAGCTCAGTCTCTTGCTTTGTAATCATGTCAGAAAAGGCTCCCATCACCAGGTCTGTGTCATCTCTTGATAGTCACTTTGGCATCATACTGTATTGTAGTCATACCAGATAGGACTCCCGTTGCCAAGACTGTCATCTCTTGATGGTCACTTTGGCATCATACTGTATTGCAGTCACAACAGATAGGACTCCCATTGCCAAGACTGTCATCTCTTGAAGGTCACTTTGGCATCATACTGTATTGCAGTCATAACAGATAGGACTCCCACTGCCAAGACTGTCATCTCTTGAAGTGTCAATTTGGCATCATACTGTATTGCAGTCATACCAGAAAGGACTCCCATTGCCAAGACTGTCATCTCTTGAAGGTCGCTTTGGCATCATACTGTACTGCAGTCATACCAGAAAGGACATCCACTGACAGGACCATCATCTCTTGCAGGTCACTTTGGCATCATACTGTATTGCAGTCATGCCAGAAAGGACTACCACTGACAGGACTGTGTCAATTCTCTTTGAAGTTGCTTTGGCATCATAATGTACTGCAGTTATTTTGCACTACCAACATTTCGTTTCCTGCATCTGATACCAAAACATTTTAATAATAATAATAATAATAAATACTTTATTTAGAGAAGATAACTCAATTAGTTACAGAACCAATCTACCTTGAGACCTTCTATCTGTTATGTACAATATATACAGTATATACAACATGATGTGAAGAATCTGGCTTGACACTAAATAATTAAGTGATTTTAAAAGTCAAAGTATCAAGCCTGGAACACACGCACAGGCATCTGTGAATACATAAACATATATAAAATATAAAGTATCATCCTGCATTGAAAAATTCAACTGTGAAAATGATGCAAAATTACAGAAAAGCAGGCAGTATTTATTGTACTAGAACTGTTCAATTTTCTAAAGACTTCATCCATTTGAGACAGTGATTATGAAAAGAAGAAATACTAGGAGCCTGCCTTATGTCACTGGGAATGTTGTTCCATACCAGTGTACCAGTATACTGAACGCTTTTTTAAAAACATATCCTTCTTTGGCCTTTATATAATGTAATTTTTACTTCTTATTGACCTTTCATTTGGAGTACCATCAGCATCTCTTTGGTGAAAGATATTGCTTAGATAGACAGGAATGGCTTTTCTGGATACTTTGTACATCAATTTGGTCTTTATAAGAAATATTCTTTCATGTATTGTTAAAATCTTTATATTATTCATTGCAAACTGGAAATTGTCTATAAACTGATCTAGAATTAAATGGCAAACCCTCTTTTGGAGCCTTAAAAGTGTTGTTATGTTTGAATTATAGCTATTACTCCTAATTACATTACAACAGTCCAGATATGGCTGAATAGAACTTTTATAAAAGATGACCCTATATTGAAGAGGAATGTATGTTTTTATTTTCCTCAGTAGTCAAAGACAAGAATCAACCTTTTTTGAAACATGTTTATTGTGAATAGACCAAGTAAGATTGTTATTTATGAGTACACCAAGAATTTTATCCTGAGAGGTCATATTAAGGTTCACACTGTCAAACAGAACCTGGAGTTTATCACTATCTAGACTTGCTTGTTTTTGTTGAGTTGTAACTAGTAGGGCTTTCATTTTTTCTGTATTTACGATCATCCTGTTTTCCTTGCACCATACTTGAAGTCTGTTGAGAGTATCTCGTAAGTTATTTTCAAGTACCATTTTGGTTTTACCCATCTCAGACAGTGTAGTATCATCTGCATAGAAGTCAGTGGAAGAAACTGATGTTCCTATCTTGAGAGGTAAGTCGCTGATAAATAGAATGAATAACAGAGGTCCAAGGATAGAACCCTGTGGTACTCCACAATTAATATTTTTACCTTCAGAAAGTTGACCATTTAAAGATACTTTTTGCACTCTATTGCTTAAGTAAGAAGCAAACCAGTTTAGTGAGTTTTCACTGCATTGATAGATTTTTAGTTTTTCAAGCAAAATTTCATGGTCTACAAGATCAAAAGCTTTACGAAAATCAACCATAATAGTGCCTACCATTTCTCCTTATCTAATGCATTCAGCCATTTATCAATCAAAGATATAAGTGCAGTTTCACAGGAGTGATTCTGTAGAAAGCCAGACTGAATATCATGAGTAAGATCATAAGTGTTCAAATAGTTGAGAAAAGAATCATGTACAGGTTTTTCTAGTAATCTGGAGAGACAAGGAAGCATAGAGACGGGTCTGCAGTTATTTACATCATCTTTTGTTCCTGCTTTATGCAATGGTGTAACCTTGGCAGTTTTCCATGTTTGTGGAAATTTATTAGACCTAATACTTTCATTGCAAATGAAAGCTATACTCTCTACAATCGCAGGTGCAGCTACCTTTAGTAGCCTTGGTCCAATCATATCAAGTCCTGTAGCTTTACAATCATCCATTTTTTAAATATATTTCAACACAAATTTTGGACTCATTTCAGGAATTTCAAACTTTATATTGTTTGGTAGTTTTTTAGCACAAAAATGTTTGAGTTCCAGATGATAAGACGAAGTTCTGGGTTTTTTAAGTTTTTCAGCAATCTGAATGTAAACGTCGTTAAAATTATTTGAGATGTCAGTTGGATTATTGGTATAAATGTCCCCATGATTGAGGGATAAAATTTCAGTTTTACTCTTAGATTTGCCTGCACCAAACTCTGTAAACACTTTCCAGATAGTTTTCGGGTTATTTTGGTTTTCATCCAGCACTTTTTTGTAGTAGGCTTGTTTGGCTTGACGTATCATTTTGTTAACTTTATTCCTCCAAACCCTATATTCAGGTTGATTTCCTACTGATTTTAGTTGGTCTCTTTGGTTTATTGCTTCTAAAATTTCTGGGGAGATCCAGCCTGGCTGGTGGTCTTTCTTTATCCTATGTGTTTCTACTAAAGGGGCATGTTTGATCACTATACTGATGAACAGATCTGTCCAAGTGTCTATAATATCATCAATATCTTCAAAGATTTGGGCTGTATTCCATGGAATCTGTTTCAGATCTTCCAGGAATTTAACAGTATCAAAGTTATGAAAAGATCTATAAGTAATTCATTTTGCATGTATGTACAGCTGTAGCAGTGACTTATTACACTTCAGTCCAACAGCAGCCATAAAGTGCCATCAAGTTCGAAAAAAGATGAAATGCACAACTACTTGAGAAAGATAAACCATTCCTCACATCTTGCTTTCCAAGCATAAATTAAGCACTGATACACATTTTGCCAATGTTTTAATATAGTTATACAATAAAATGTTATTTGTTTGCATCAAAGAAAAAACCTATCTCTGTAAATTCAGCAAACTGACACACACACACACACACACACACACATATATATTAGCATCTATATTAAGCACACAATGCTTGAATGTGACATTATGACATCTATATTTATATATGCCATCTATATCAATAATATATGCTATTTTATGTTGCATTATTCCAGAAGTCACATGATTGTTCATACTATGGAATAACACCCAAATATCTTGCATAGCATAACTGTATTATACTGTGGAATAATATAAAAAAATCTTGCATAGAAATTTCATATTGTGGAATAACATGCTGTAATCTTACATAGCAGTGCATAGTGTGGAATAACATCCAGAAGTCTTACATAGTAATGTCATACTGTGGAATAACATCCACTAATCTTACATAATGTCATATTGTGGAATAACATCCAGAAATCTTACATAGCAATATCATAGTGTCAAATAACATCCAGATATCTTACTTAGCAATGTCATTCTGTGGAATAACATCCACAAATCTTACATAGCAATGTCATATTGTGGAATAACATCTAGAAATCCACATAGCAGTGAGATATTGTGGAATAGTATCCAAATCTTACATAGCAATGTCATACTGTGGAATAACAGCCACAAATCTTACACAGCAGTGTCATATTGTGGAATAGTATCCAGAAATTTTACATAGCAATGTCATTGTTGTTGTAGGGTTTAATACCATTTTTCAGCACAAGATAGGCTATAAATGGTGGAGGAAGAACCCGAGAAAACCCTGGAAAGAACCACCAACCCATGAGAAGCTGCTAGCAAGCTTTCTCATGTACCCACAGTGGTTGAGCCTGAGACTTGAACCCACACAGACAGAGGTGAGACGGCAGTGATCTGTAACAGTGAGTGCCTTAGACCAATTGGCCACTCGGGGCCCCCATAGCAATGTCATACTGTGGAACATCCAGAAATCATACATAGCAATGTCATACTGTGGAATAACATCCAGAGATCTTACATAGCAATGTCATACTGTGGAACATCCAGAAATCATACATAGCAATGTCATACTGTGGAATAACATCCAGAGATCTTACATAGCAATGTTATACTGTGGAAAAGGGTTGTCCAAAATATGGCCTGCAGGCCAGAATCTGACCCACCAACCTTTCATAACTTGTGCCGACTGGTAGTGAAAAAGGTAGGTCAAGTTTATAAATGGCCACAAAATGCAGATGTCCAATTACACATACAAAACAGAAATTGATTGTGAAAAGATGACCAATTACATATAAAACTCAGTATGTTCCCCAGTATATGTTTGCTTTACTCATCTAAGACAAAATTGAAAATCCATTTTATTTATTTTTGATTTTTATTTTTATTTTTATAAAAGGTGTTCATTCTGGTTGTTCTGAAATACATCTTAAGATCATAGATGCCTGAAGTCACAACTTTCAAACTTGGGCAGCATGGAACATAGTACGTGTATTTTGGGCCTTTCAATGAGGGTTAAATGAGTCCCAGATACTTTTCCTCCAATTCCTTATGATGTTAAATGAGGTCAGATACTTTTCCTCCAATTCCTTATGATGTTAAATGAGGTCAGATACTTCTCCTCCAATTCCTTATGATGTTAAATGAGTCCTAGGTGCTTTTCCTCCAATTCCTTACAAGGTTAAATGAGTCCCAGATACTTTTCCTCCAATTCCTTAAGATGTTAAATGAGTCCCAGATACTTTTCCTCCAATTCCTTAAGATGTTAAATGAGTCCCAGATACTTTTCCTCCAATTCCTTATGATGTTAAATGAGTCCCAGATACTTTTTCTCCAATTCTTTACAATGTTAAATGTGTCCCAGATACTTTTCCTCCTATTCCTTATGATCTTAAATGAGTCCCAAGTACTTTTCCTCCAATTCCTTATGAAGTTAAATGAGTCCCAAGTACTTTTCCTCCAATTCCTTATGATGTTAAATGTGTCCCAGATACTTTTCTTCCAATTCCTTATGATCTTAAATTGGTCCCAGATACTTTTCCTCCAATTCCTTATGATGTTAAATGAATCCCAGATACTTTTCTTCCAATTCCTTATGATCTTAAATGGGTCCCAGATACTGTTCCTCCAATTCCTTACCATGTTAAATGAGTCCCAGATACTTTTCCTCCAATTCCTTATGATCTTAAATGGGTCCCAGATACTTTTCCTCCAATTCCTTATGATGTTAAAGGAATCCCAGATACTTTTCTTCCAATTCCTTACAATGTTTAATGTGTCCCAGATACTCTTCCTTCAATTTCTTATGATGTTAAATGAGTCCCAGATACTTTTCCTCCAATTCTTTGGTATGTTAAATGAGTCCTTGGCACTTCTGTTTCAATTCCATACTATGTTCAATGAGTCCTGAGTATGTTCCTTCCAATTTCTTGTTAAATGAGTCCCCAGTACTTTTCCTCCCAATTTCTTACTATGATAAATGAATCCCAGGTACTTTTCTTCCAATTTCCTTATTATGCTCACAAGCAGCTTTTAAAACAAGTCTCAAGTACTTTTCCTCCAATTTCCTTACTATGTTGACAAGTAGGTTTTTAAACAAGTCCCGAGTACTTTCCTCCAATTTCCTTATTATCTTGACAAGTTGCTTTTTTCCATTTCTTTGCTGGAGGTGGCTGAATCTTGCTACTAGCAGTTCTCACTTCAAATCAAACAACACATTACCAAAATCTCGCTTTTTGCATCATCTAGCTCACTGGATCAACTGAATCAAACTGAATTCACTGATTTGAAATTAATTCTTTTTCTCTGCTATAATTGATTTTGCCCATACTAGTTTCACAATACATCTGCATTACTTAAAAACATAGGAAAAACCATACAAAATAGCAGTAATCAGTATGGGTTAACAGGTAAGTAACACCCAGAAATCATATAAAGCAATTTTGTTTCAGAAATGCAAGAACTTTTATAAGTTTTATGATATAAATTGTCTCTGATCTACCTTCATATGACCTGAAGAATATGAAGCTGGTTTCAATAAGACATAGATCTGCATGCTACTCTGCAAGCAGACTGCGTAAATAAATCATAGTAAATTTGTTTCCAATAAATAAGTCGTGTTCATCCTCTATCTAGTTGTTCTTGTTGTTTTGGGTTTCATGCCATTTCAGTGTAAGAGAGGCTATACATGGCAACCAGTATAACGGATGGAGGAAGAAAGCCCTGGTAAGAACCTCCAACCCGCAGGCAAGCTTTCTCACATGCTCACACTATCTGGACCCTAGATTCAAACCTATGCAGACAGAGGTGAGATGGTATGATTGGTAAAGGCAAGCTCTTCAGACCACTGGTCCCACCTGGGGCCCATTTCCATCTAGTGTAATATAATAACCTGATGAATGTCAAGTATTTCTGTGATGGAAACAATTCCAGTGGTACAGTATATTTAACAAACTGGTTATGTTACTACCTGGTCTGGAACTCATTGCATTTTCCTATAAATCCAGTGGATTATTTTGTGAACACTGCAATAAACAAATCTGCTATACCTGACCAAGTCTTGATCATCAAGATGCTAATCATAACTTTAAGAATGTGTCAAAAGGCTTTGTGACCATGACTAATTCAGGATGCATTTAATTAGGGCTCTTCTCCTACATTCTCACTGTACATAAGTACTATCATTTGAAACATACATGGAACATCTAGAATATGTCTTCATGTCATAGTTATGTTCACCAAATATAAAATTATGGGCTTTGCTAATGACAGGAGTATTACTACAACAACTTTGGTCTCGATGCTTAAAATTAATTGTTTTGCATAATTTGAACACATTAAAAGTTTTTAGTCAATTTGCTTGTACAAATATGTTACTTATCTAGCATGCCAAATTTTTTCAATCATGGATGTTTGAGTAACTTGGCTGATTTCAACATGGGAAAATGTACTGTTTCATTTCCTCATGTTTGCAAGCATTCTTCTGCAAGTAACACAGACCCAGATCTACCATTTGAGTAAGCAAATCAGGTTCTACATTGTTCTGTCAATGTTTCAATGTAAACATGATAGACTCAAGATCTACTGTTTCAATATACATGGCAACATATAGACATGTACCTTTTCCAGCCTGAGACCCATCAATGACAAATTCTGCCTCCTCACGGACAATAGCCTCCTTAAGCCCACGTCCAGTCAGAATGACCTTGTTGGCATCCATTGCAACAGGGACAGCATAGCCATGATATGGGGAGTTAGGCAGGGGCAAGTCAGACCAGAAGAGACGGATATAGTGATTTCCTTTTTTAACAAAAATTATATATATATTATAATAAAGTTGTAAAGGATATCCAAGTCTAGAAATATTTTGGCTTTCATTTTTTAAAAGTGCACCACTTAAAGTATTATTAATAAAAATGTTTGCTATTGACAAAACCACTGTGAAACAAGAAAATGAATGCAAGATAACTGTGGCTTATACAGTTCACATACAATTTTATAATCTGTTACATGAAATCTACATGCTGATGCTTATTATTATTATTATTATTATTATTATTATCATATTATTATTATTATTATTATTATTATTATTATTATTAATATTATTATTAAATCCTTATAAATATTATTTAGTCAATGATTGTCTCCTATCTATTATATATGACTCCTTGCTTTTGATGTCAGATACCTTCTGTGGTATTCTTGGGATGATGATGATGATGATTATTGTTACGATTCTTCTTATTATTATTATTAATTAGTACTGACCTTCATCTTCAGGTGTGAACTTGACAAGAGTCCTTCCGCCACTTTGTTCCTCAACATGAGAACTGATCTTTCCACCTGGGCCTGAAACATCTGCCCGCAACTTCCCTGCAGAGTGAAAATAGATGGGATTCTGATGTCATTTTTAAAAATTATATTTACTTGTTTACTGCTCAGTCATTATGGAATAAAGATATTCCTCTTTTCTATCAGGAAAGTATCTAATCCTGTTGTTAAAGTGCTCTATACATAAACCCAAACTTTTGAATCATATATACTTCCTATCATTGGTAACTGAAGCATTAACTACAATGCAGTTGCATATATTTAGTGGAGATAAAAAGTGGACCTTTATCTATTGTTTTAAGTATTCTGACAAAAGTATTGGTAAATGATAGCCCTATAAATTGTGTCATTATTACATTAAAAAAAAAATTCTAGTAATGAGAGGGAATAAATATTAAATCTAACATTTAATTTGAGCATCCACGGTCCCTACCCCTCCCATTCCAAACCATGATGTGTATAAAGTTTCCTGCCCATATAGATGCAGGAACAAAGCCTGGTAAAAAATAATTAAAAAATCACTGTAATTGCAATTTGTTTTTATCTTACCTATGACCTCCCTAGGATCCACTGTGTGTATGTTTGTGTGTGCGTGTCTCTCTCTCTCTCCCTCTCTCTCTCTCTTTGTACATGCATGCATGCGTGTGTGCACAAACACTCTCCATAGGTGTCAACTAGTACGGTTTACCCATAATTTTTACGGTTTTTTCCATTTTGGTCAGTGTACGGCCGTACAACCATTTTGTACGTTTTTTTCATAAATAATATATATATAATTTTTAATTTTTTTTCATTTTTTTTTTCGTGTTATATGAATCCTGGACTCTGGACATAATTTTTTTTAGAACAAGAATTCAATGAGATCAGGGTGGCCTGAAACAACCAATCAAATCATACTCAAAACCGCGCTTTTCCTTTGCCTGATAATGAAATGAGTTTAATTTCATGGTTCAACCTCTGTGTGTGAAGATCCTGTCATTTATCTCTCTGAAATTTGACGCTCACTCGGATTTCTAATATTGACCAACTACCTGTGTAGTAAGTATGTTTTCTTATTTTATACATTATTATTTTATTATTTATATTTATTACTATCAAATGCATACAGTTGACATCAATTTTCATACTTTACATAGTGTGGCATTCATGGTGGTGTAACTGTAATTCGTCCGACTTTTCTGTGTGAAGATAAAGTCGATTTATTAAAAATTTTAACAAGATACTAATTAAAAATGCTGAATTTAGAACTGGGATTTTATCATGTTGTCCTATTTTGAATTAAATTTACATAATGCAAACAGGAAGATGCATTGCCAACATGACGGAAGTAGTAGAGATATTGAGTGATGTCATTCTCATGGCTCGAAAATATGTAACACCGCCAATGTATATCCAGTTTTGACCAAAACCATATAGCAAATTCATAACTTTTCAAACACCAGATATGCAATTAATAGAAATGATCAACAGCTTACGAGGTACAAACTTCTGGACTGCTACCTTGTCGATTTTTTATTTTTAGATTTCAATTTTTGGATAGCTCCTGGCGTAATATCTTGGGGTTTATGGGAAAAAATATAAATTCGTAACATATTTGTAATCGGTAGATCGTCCTCTATCACATATCAAATCTAAATTTTTAAATTATTTTTTTATTTCTTTCATCTAGTTGAAATATTCCATCCATCAAAGGGCTGAGCCTAACTCGAAGAAACACAAACTTGAAGACACTGACCGAGGTCGTGGCAGGTTTCAGGCTGATTGGATTAAAGTCTTCCCTGGCAATGTAGATGTATCAAAGTTAGGATCTTCCCATGCTTTTTGTAAAATACGCAGTAAAGACATTAAAGTGGTGGCATCGGGCATATATGGTCTGAAGGAACACTGCAGACTGAGAGATATTTTTCGATGATGAAGAAAATACATACAGAATATAGGAAGTCTGAATTCAGACACAGTAGCATCGTTTTTACAATGTAAAATAAACAATGACATCTGCTGCAGAGATTTTAAAACCCCAGAATACATTTTGAAAAGTGTGAAAGGTGCATGTGTTGCATATAGTACAACACACAAGTAAAAAGAATGAAATAAAGTTTCAGAAATGTTAATAATTATGTAAATATGTGTAAAAATACTTTGTGTATAGCACTGGTTGTTTTAAAACTGTTGATCTTATATAATGTATGAATACACTTTTTTATATAAGTTTTTTTTTGGTCTTTATAAGGTTTTTATTGGTCTGGCGTACAGGTTTTCATCTCAAGAGGTTGACACCTATGACTCTCCCTTATCATGATGCACACTGCTATAATGCAATTCTGGATGTAACATGATATCGCTATGGACTATAACCAAAATAATGAAAATCATTTTTTTAAAAAAGAATTTTCAACATCTATCAACCAAAAACTTTACATCATAACTCTTGTACCTGATCTGGACATCACCAAAACGTGTTTTTACAGTCACTGTTTGACTCTAATTAGCCACAACAGTATGACTCAAATTTCACTTCCCCCATAAGTACCTTGTGATCCCATGAGATGACATTGGTCATGTGACTGATCAGAACAACGGTTACATGGAAGGTATCACTTTGGGAAAAAGATTTTAAAGAAGACAACGTCAAATATACAGCATAATTTATGATTTCTGCAAAAAATTGTTGCAGTTAATGTTATTTTGCCATTCGGTAGCAACAATCTTAACAAACTGGGGTGCAGCTTTGCAGAGGCAAAGTGTTGCAAGCCGTTTCCCAAATTTTTGCAAGTTTCACTGAAATGCAAGTTTAAGACAATGGAGGGTACAAACTGCCCAAGGCAGATTCCAGACAGGATGCCAGCCTAATGAGTGAAATACTAAAAAACTGTCACAAACTAAAGGAAAACATACAGATGAGGTCAGTTATGTCTTCTGCTACGGTTTTGATGGAGAAAGGAGCACATTTGCCATAAGCAACTGCCTCCATAGATGTGAGGCCTAGCGAGGCACATATTGGCCAGCTTGGACAGGCTACATTAAGGCCTCCTATCCAGGTTGATATTGTGCCTTTTGCAACTTTTATATGGGGATTGTGTGCTGATGAATAACTCTGTTTCAATTTCACAAAATTTTAGTCCATTGCAAATAACACTGTAAGAAACTACAATGAACACACAATTTTTTAAACAAATTTTTGTGCAGATAGGATTCAAAACAAAGGGCTCCATGTGATGCCCTGGAGTAGCTTGTTTCAGCAATGAAGGAATATATATCTACACACTGTTAACACCAGAAGTAATGTTATTTGTCTGCATAAGGTGAAGTGTCTGACATGTCTGTCTGTCAACAAAGCAAGCAACATAGCTAACTTCATAGTAAGGTCCTGGTCATTGCACTGTAAAGACAGAAAATAGTTAAACACAAAGTGCACATCCCAGCCACACAAGCACTTTGGAAATAAAGGCTGGGCAATGAACACCTCTCTCCTAAATCTCATCAGTAAACCATTATTGCTTATAGTGGATTGAATGAAGAAACCACCTATCTAGAAGAACTATAACCTAAATCTATATCTGCTAATACAGTTAAAAACTCTGTAACAAAATTCACAGGTGTCAAGAGGATACATCTGTCTTTTATTCGAAATTAACATCCACTTCTGGAGATGACCCTAATACTGTTTTTTAGTTGATGTGCTCCATGAATTGTTGATGATGAAGGCAGCCCTGTCTGATAATCCTTGATGGTTGTTTGCTGTCCAGATAATGAAAAACACCCAACTTCAATTTGTGGAGGGGCGTTGTCACTGCGGGTTGTGTAAGGCACTTATGGGGTCATGAAATTACAATCAAACCTTGACTAGGTAAGTCTAGTTTGATTCGTCAATTAGCCACTACAGTATTCAGACAGTGTCAGATATTGTATTTTGCAATAAGCTGGAGCGCACCTGAAATTAGCCATGTCTCTAATGAACCATTATTGTATTTAGTTACAGTGCTCTGGACTATCAAAACTGCTTTTAGCACTAATGCCATTCCAGTTGATTTACTTAATATCTGTAAATACATCTTGCTGATCATACAAAAGACCAGCTTATTGCTGGTCACTGTTTCCTGACACCTGGACAGCAACAGATCACAGAAAGGACTAGCTGCAGCATGTCTTCTGTACCTGCCACAGCTTTCTGTGATATGTTATAGTGCAGCCCAGAACGCACTATCCAATCAACAGAAGTGACAGTCATGGCACAGTGTAGCTACAAATAAGGTCCATGAAAACAATTTGATGTCACTTTGTTGTGAAATCAGTGATTTAGAAATGCCTGGAATGCTATTAAATAATAACGCAGTCTAAAAACAGTTCATTTGCTACAACAATAGGTCATGGCAATTCAAACCCCAAGAAATGCGAGTGTGTGTGTGTGTGTGCGATTTGGATTTTTAATGTAGCTTTAACAATTTTTCAGTCATATCGCTATGTGGCAGTTTATAGTGATGTCTAGCACTGGGGCATCATGTTGCTCACATGAAGCATGATGCCCCACCCAGTCACATTATCCTGACACTAGGCCAACCAGTCCTAACACTAACCTCTTAATGCTGAGCACCTAGCAAGGCAGCTGTTAGTACCAATTTTATAAGTCTTTGGCATGACTCAGCCAGGGTTCGAACCCGTGACCTCCAACATATGAAATGCAAGACAGCAAATGTCATATGATCCAAAAAGTGGATACACTGGCAGCACAAGTGGCTAGGGGTATATAAACTTTGCACCAACAATATATCGTGATCTGTTGAAAGAAAACCAATTCCCACTGATGAGTTAGAATTATAACAAAATCGGTCATGGACCAGGAAAGGGGGGAGATGACTAACCACCCCAACATGTGGAGAAATTTGGTCAGCTGACAGTTCTGCTGCAGAAGCTTGTCCACAGAAACTGAGGAAGATTATCCAAGATGGAGGATATTGTGAAGAACAACTTTGTGATGAAACTGGACCATGTTATAAACTCTTGCCTGACAAAACCCTAGCCATGCAATACGATAAATTGAATAAACAAGGATTTAAACAAATGAAAGACAGAACAACAAATCTTGCTGGCACAATCAAGATGGGAAATAAAAAACTGTAACCCAAGGCTATTGGAAGATTTCAATCTCCATTCTGCTTTAATCATATAAACATGAAAACATGGCCGTTTTGGTATGATTACAGCAAAAGTATTTGGATGACAGCCACAGTATTTGAAAATTGAAGAGTGAGGCAATTATTTCAGAAGTACGGGACTAAAAGAGAGGGCAATTAAGTTACTATATAGTTGCCCCCACCTAACCAGCTGCCAAAAGTCTTGTAAGCAGCTTCTTTTGCAAAAGAAAAATGACCCTGAATATACATGTACAACCTCTTAATCCAGCGATTATTTGAACATTTAAATATTAAGAGAACTCCTAAAGTCTTTGGTGAGTAAGATGCAAATGAGTAACAGGAGGGTTGTGATATATGGGATTCATGGAGGAGGAAGCTGAAGAGACTAAAGCTGTGCTAAGAGGATATTTTGAAATCAATTGACCGTGTTCAGCACTGGATCAATGCTGATGAGGACTGCCACATTATCAAATGAAATTATCTAGTTTTACTATGGTGTCAAAATTAGAAAAATCAAATATCTTGATCAGGAAGTTGGATTTAGTATTGACAGTGATGTTGTTGTTTTGGGTTTAATGCAATATTTCAGTGCATGATAGGCTAATACATTGCGGCCATTAGAACTGGTGGAGGATGAACCTGGGAAAACTTTGGTAAGAACCACTGACCCATAAGCTACTAGCAAACTTTCTTACATACACACAATGGCTGAGCCTGAGACTAAACCCACATGGACTGAGGTGAGATGGCAGTGATCGGTAAAGGTGAGCTGTTTAGACCACTCTGCCAGCCAGGGCCCCTCATAAGGAGGCTTTGCCAGAAAAAACCCATGCCGTTTCCAGAGCCATATTTCCATTGGAGAAACGACTGACATTGCTAGAAAGCCAGAATGTTGAGCCTTTGAGGAAAATGCAGCTGAGAAATATTGTAGACTTTGCAAGTGCAAAAGCAAGCATGATTAGGTCTCATTGCATATAAAATCATGAAATACATCAAGTAGGGAATACTCATCATGTGAATGAACAGTACTTATTTGGAACAGTGCTTTTGTGAACAGATATGTTTGTTTCAGATAACATCTGATTTATGGATTTGATACAAGTATGCAAGTTTCTTATTTTGTTATTTCTGTTGTTTTGAAATTGAGAAAAGCATGCAAACTCATGGCATGATGTCATTTAATCCTTTTGAAGAAATTGAAAATCTACCAATGTGATGAAAGCACAGTTAGATGGTTTACTTCATACTTAAAGTGAGAGAACACAACATGTTTATATAAATAATGTTCTGTCTGAACCTGGAACAGTTAGATGTGGAATACCACAAGGCTCAATTCTAGGTCCATTACTATTTATTTTATTTATTAATGACCTACCACTTGTACTAAGGGACTCAATATCATCTACAGATCTCTATGCAGATGACACAACATTGTCAGACATCCAAAACACAAAGCATGAACTCCAAATTTCTTTACAGAATGCCTTAAATAAACTGGACAACTGGTGCACATGCAATGGCATGGTGGTAAATACTGGTAAAACTAAAATATTACTCATCTCAACACGGCAAAAAAGGACAAAACTTGATAGTGATGAACTATGTCTGACATGGAAGGATAGAAATTTGCAAATGGTCTGTCATGATAGACTACTTGGTGTTTTGGTAGACAATAACCTATCATGGACTGAACATATCAAACATATCAGTAAAAAAGTCAATTCAAGTTTATGGCTTCTCAGCAGGATAAGACACTTTCTCCCTGAAAGGCACAGAAAACTATTTTATAACAGTTACATACAACCCTATTTAGACTACTGAAATACAGTATGGGATAATTCAAATTATAAAAACTTAGCAAAGCTGGCACATCTTCAAAATAGAGCATATGGGCTAATATCAATACAGAAAGAAAGCAAGGAAACTTGAGCTGGTAAGTTAAAAATATTACCTATTAAAGACTGAATCTGTTTGAGAAAAGCCAAATTAATGTACAGGATTTCCAATAATAGTACTCCTGAATATTTACAATCACTATTCCAGTATACGCTACCTGGTAATACTCCCCACCTGTGATCCATGTCTACTAAACAGTATAAAATTCCCAAACTAAATAAGGAATTATTTAAAAAAGTTTCCAATACTCTGGAACTTTGCTCTGGAATAGTATTCTAGTTGAGATTAGAAATGCTCACTCTATTTCCTTCTTCCAAACCCAGTATATCCAGTGGCTTCAGAGATGCAGCTAAAATAAATAAATTCTGTTGTATGAGGGCCTCAAGGTAGATTAGCTCTTAGCTAATTGAGTTACCCTCTTTAAATCAATAAAGTCTTTATTATTATTATTCAGATGCTAATCATCATATGCATCTTGTGTATCAAACTTGAGAGATTTCATTTACAAAAACGACTTGACAGTACTCATTGTGCTTCCCACGAAGACATATTCATTTTTATTGCAAAATATGTTTAGAAGTAGTTAGTATGCGATTTTGAGCTCAAAATAAAAATGAATCATGTTCTTAACAACAGGATGTCCTGACATCAAGTACAACTAGAATTTAATCATGCGATTTTCAATTTAATCATGATGACAATACAGCCATAACTGATAAATGTATTTATTACAATGGGGTGTCTACATAATGACAAATATATTTATTACAATGGGGTGTCTACACAATGACAAATATCGTTATTAAAATGGGATGTTTACATAATTGGCAAATACATAAAAGTTATTAAAATGGGGTGTCTACATAAATATCTTAACAGTTAATCATATAGTCTAAGAAATTTGGGTTGAATGAAAACAATGTGGGACTTGGTATTGTATCTGGAGTTCCTTTTAAATCATTATTATTGGAAAAAACAAAATGTACAAGTACTATGCCTTGAAAGAAAACATTGCATAATTTACTTCGTGTTATTACTCTATGTTTGACTGCCATTTTATTTACACACTCCACCCACCAACACACAGGTATGCTCAATAATATAATTTTCAACCATTTTAGCTATACCACAACTCCATACCAAATGTGGTTGGCATTTCTGGCCCCAAACTACAGTGTTATTTACACATGAATATATATATATATATATATATATATATATATATATATATATATATATATATATATATATATATATATATATGAATGATACAGGCATCAATTTGTCTTTTGATGCCTAGTAAATGTACATTAGTCATAGGGTGGTCCAGGCACTACATACCAGGGAGGTCCAGTCATACATACATACATACATACATACATACATACATACATACAACAGGGCACACAAATAGACTGACATACATAGTGAATTATTATTTCCATTTTGATTTTCATCTAACACTTGTTTCCAAATTTGAACTGAAATCAAAAAGAACCCTTAATAAATCAAATTTAAATCAAAAAGAATTCTTAATAAATCAAGTATATTTAATTTGTCCTGTCATGTAGTAGTTTATCTCAATTAAACAATACATACATACATATATACACACACATACATACATACATACATGCAACTCTATGGTCTTAAACTATGAGCAGAAAAGAGTGAAGACCAACAAGTTTTGTAAAATTCAAAAATAATTTATTTCCCTAGAACACAAAAGTGAAACTTTAAAAAGAACTTAGAGTACTGTTAATTAAATCCCAAATAGTCCTATAAGTTCTATCACAAGTCCAAATGTGTAGAGTTCCAAATGAATCCAATTTCAATGTGCAGATGTGCCAATAGCTTTGAATGTGTGATAATGTGCCAACAGTCTTTATGTATTACAATGATACAATCCAAAATGTCCTTGAATGAATTCACAATAATCACAAAATGGTGATTTAGTCCTAACGTATTTGTACACTTTGTAATTCCAGTGTATAATTTAAATAAATCCTCTCAAATCAAAACTGAACACAACAATAAGGCTGATTACACTTTGGATGTTAAGATAGGAATCAGTATTTCTTAAGTAAACAACATTTGTATGAACACTAAGACACAACAACAGCCAGGAGGGTCATTTTCCCATCAAATTCTTCAACAACTTGCTTCTAGAATATTAATAATTTCTATTTTAAAAAACAGACCTTGAACTCAACATATGTAAACATGTTTACCTCCAATCAATAATGATCTTAACATATCTAAAGTCATAGACAAATACAGTATAACCTGTCATGACAGACCACTGCTATGAGAGACCACCTGTTTTGAGAGACCAGGATCTCCATGCACAAATTGATTGATTATATAGTGTTATGACCTGTTATGAGAGACCACCTGTCTTGAGAGAGCACTGTTTTTTGGCAGAAGGGGTGGTTTTTTGAAACAGGTTCTACTGTATTAGCTATGTAACATGCTGTTTACAAGATAATAATACATTAGACAGGCAGGCCCTAAACTCAATTACTGACCAAGATCAAACAACATGGATATACATTACATAATCAGGGAACAAAGCCATCACACACATGCATGTACATGAACACACACATGGACTGTATCAAAACACAATAAATCCTGGATAATAAGAATGTATACTTATATTTATAAATTCAAATTTGCTTGTCTTTTAATGCACCATCACCATGGAAATGTGTTGCAACACAACAGTTTGTAAAAATTTTATATTTTCATTTTTAGCTTAGTGACAAAATTTAACAAGATTTAATAGAACCTTATGTAAATTTGATTGATTCAAGAACAGACACGTAAAGGCAAAATCTAACAACAGTTGGTACTATAAAGGTCGCATTAGTTAATCATGTAATCAAGTAATTTATTGTATAACATTTGTCAGAAAGTTAATTTGATGTCGTAGATGTTCAGTTATTTTGCTACAAAAATACCCGAGATTCCATGTGTACCAAATGTCAACATATTATTTTTATACACAGACTTTTTATGTAAATTTTACCGCAACCCATTATAATACTTTTTAACAGACATATTGGATTTTACATCCCAATCTAATAATTTCAACAGACATACTGGATTTTAACCACACTATAATAATTTTTAACAGACATACTGAATTTTACACCCCGCTATGATAATTTCAACACACATATTGGATTTTACATCCCAATCTAATAATTTCATTACGGAACGTCTTCTCAGTAAGCAATCTACTCAGTACAGTAGCCCCCCAATTCCAAAATGTCAGATAAACAGAGGAAGAATTACAGAATCAAATGAACGGAAACAAAACAGACTTTGAATTAAAGCCATGGAGCAAGAATATTAAAAGAAATTAATGAAATACGAAAGAAATGGAATACAATATGCGATGATGAGACTCCTTCCTGTTGAGCAGGGAAAAAGGACAGATCGACAAAATTGCGATATTGAGACTCCTTCCTGTAACCAGGGAGAAAGGACACTTGCCATACTGTATGGATTAAAAGATGACTTAACGCAATGGAAAACGGACTTATGATTCAGAAATGTTTAAACAACTTAAACGAATGCGAAGAACTGTTATTAAACAGTTTAATATTATTAATTTAACTTTACCAATAAATATTATAGCTAAATTTTCAAAATTTACTGATTACGATTAAATTGACCAAACTAAACAATTATTCATGTATTACTTTAATAAATTATCATTAATTTATTAAATTATCAGTAACCTAACTATAGCCACTTCATATTATATTTACGATCAAAATTGTCATACATGTATTAGACAAGAAACTCGTGGCACCTGAGCTAGTGTTCAAGTGATCGCGAAAGCGTAGTGTGAATGCTGCTCGTGTCTAATTAAGATCTCAAACAACCTATGCACAAAGCAGAAACAGTATAATAGATATATATTTATTAAAACTATAAAAATATACTTAATAGAAATTAAATATGAATTAATTTAATTTAGCTTTTATTTAATAAACTTTAGACTTATAGGAAACTATGATTATGAATTAAATAACAACTCCAGAAATTTTTATATATTAGAAGAAATAAAAGATTTGAATGGTGTACAAACCCTTACTCAAAATTTAATAAAAACGAAATTTAATAAAATTGATACAAGAAACACACACATATGGAAAAAAACATGAACGCATAAAATACTTTAACTTTTGTCACAAGGGGGTTACTCAAATGATGTCAATCTGAGAGTAACCACACCAATAAAAAAATAATAATTTTTAACAGACATACTGAATTTTACACCCCACTATGATAATTTCAACATATATATTGGATTTTACATCCCAATATAATAATTTCAACAGACATATTGGATTTTAACCACACTATAATAATTTTTAACAGACATACTGAATTTTACACCCTGCTATGAAAATTTCAACATACATATTGGATTTTACATGATGCTATAAGAATTTGAATGGACTTATTGGAGTTCTCACACAACCATATTACAAGAATTTTGTTTATGCAGTAATAATAGTGCAATGTTCCCTCGCTGAACATAATTAATTACCAGCTTGATGTAATCAATGTCTCCTAACATATCTGGACAATTGACTTTTTGGTGTACATCAAATAATCTATCTTCCTTTCAAGTGGATATACTTATATACAAAGGGGATTGTACAAACCTTGATAATAATGCATGGCTTATGGTCAATCCGTACACAAATCATTTTGTACCCAGTAGAAATTGGTCGTTTCGTACCCAAGGTGATGGTCATTTTGTACCTGAGGTGATGGTCATTTCGTACCCAAGGTGATGGTCAATTTGTACCCATTATTTTTTGTACATATATACCATACTGTCATATTTTCTGCTCCCTCTCTAATTATCAACCTATCTTTTGTCTAATAGGCTATTCCTGCCATAAGAATTGCATACGTAAAGCATGTCCAGGCAAAAAATTGTCCAAGTACTGATAAACAGCTGTATTGTTTTCGCTGAATAATAGTATCTTTATATATATATATATATATATATATATATATATAAAACAAAAATTCACATTGCAAGGTAATATATATATATATATATATATAACAAAAATTCACATTGCAAGGTAAAAAGAAAAAGATAGCATTGACCAAGTTTAAAAAATTAAATAAGTCCTTTCTTTTGCAGTCATTCAAATCGACAAACATTGCCATTTTTCTTGGTTTTACTCAGTAATGACTAACATGGCTGAAACAATTGCAAATATTTAGCCACTCAAAGCAACTAGAAATTCGGCAATCTTTTAATAATGGGCTAAAAGCAGATAAAACGGTGTTGCTTAATTAAGTTTGTCGCCTCCAATGACCAATACTGTGTTAATTTCAACTTTTGTTGGCTGTTACTCCCTCGTACTCAAACTGTAGACCGTGGTATACTATTTGGACTGCCGAGCCATTTTTCTATAGACTGCCAGCCGCAAAAACATACTTGGACAATTGCACTGATCACAAGAAGCTAACAAGTTAGTGACATAACTGAAATTCTCATTTGAAATAACTGAAATTGATGAGTGAAATTTTATTTCCATTGCTTGACATAATCTGTTTTAATTGGTTATCCTCCTAAATATAATGCACATAAATACTCTCACCCAGGAAAGGGGGGGGGTAAAATTTAACTTGGCACTGCATTTTACATATATTTACTTCTTTATTTTAAAGCTATATATTTAATGTTTTAAATAATGAATAAATTTATGCATGCTTGGATTCTGCCAGCAATAAAACATCTATAATGCACCCCAAGTAATACAGCATACATCTGTCACCAAGGCAATGCCTGAAATCAAATATATAAGTTTAAAATATGTATAAAATATATTTTTATGTAATCTTGGTGATTATATTTGTACTTAAATGTGTGCAATAAATGACTCTAGTTTTGGGTACAAAATGACCATTGCATTGGGTACAAAACGATTATTGCTTTGGGTATAAAATGACTCATTTGGGTATTAAAAGACTTGGGTATGGAATAACCTGCTTTGCAATGCATGATCAAAGTAAAAATTTACATTAAAACATCTCTAAAGATAATAAAATAAAACTCAATTAAACTGGACACTGTTGGAGCCAAATAATTTCGCCATTTATTTTAGAGGTGGCCTGGCGTATACAGATATTTAATAAGTATTAAAATGACCCCATTGGTAGCAAGCATTTGTCCAGTTTGAAGAAGAGGCTGGTTTAAAAAGGGGGCTGGTTTTTGGAACTTTGAGTGTCACAGATGACAAATCAAACTGTATAACTTCCATCTTACCTGGACCAGCTTCTGATGTGTCAAAGGGCAGCACTTTTACCTCTCCAACGGTGAGACTGATTCTCTCATTTGCATCATAAAATTGATTCCATCCACCTATGATTTTTACTTTGGTTGGGTCCACAATCCTCGGGTGATAGGGACTTCCTGAAAGGGAGGTAAATCAGTAATGATTAAAACTTTTCTATGCACATATGCTGTCATGCCAGTATAAGTGATCATGAGATGGGGTCAGATGCATTGCATTTTTTGCAGCAACAATTGTCAAAAGATGACAAGAATTAATCTTGTACATGGGGGCAGAATAGGTGGAAAACCCAACCCATGGATGAGGACAAGGTTCCACTTTTTGATGAAAAAGCAGCAACTGCAGTATTGAACTACATTTTCAGATTTAAAAATATACATTTTCAAAGCTTTAAATCAAATATTTCAATTGCATTTATTTTTAGGAATTCAACATTTTCATAGACTTGAAAACAACAGAAATACAAACTTTACAGGTTCTGCTGAAACAACTTACCCCAATTCTCATTATAGTGATCACTCCATTCTAAAGGGTCATAAAAACGAGGATCGTCCTGAAAGATGTATGTCTGCTTTACAGGTATCTTATTTGTTATACAGCTCCAGTCTATCACATTCACTACAAGCTGATCACAACTTCTGGACCTAGTATCGAATTGGTTTTTAAATGGTGTGTGCAACTCGGCAGAAGATACACTTCTCCCGCGAAGGCATGGGAAATCATTTTGAATAAAACTGAATATATCATCATAACTACATTGTCTCAGCCATCTTTGTGAACCCTGATCGGATAAATCTGTACTACTCTGACACTTATGGAGAGAACGTTGTCTGAGCCTTCTAGCCATGGTAAATGAACAATGAATCAAACTAAATCTCCGGGATGGTAAACATCTCCTATGTATTTTCTAGACACATGAAGGATACACCCATCAAATACTAAGAATCTTCACTCGTAAAAGGACAAGTAGAACTGGTTGAGATGAAACAATTATATGTATATCAGAAGTTTCATCTAAGGTTTCACACAAATTAGTTCTACTTCAATGAATCAAAATAAACACAGGTCGTGAATGCAATATGTAGCTCCCACCAAGTCTAAGCCTCCAGGGCATTAAGTACATGATCCAGATAACTTGCCATGTTTTTCACTTGTCATATTGAAACAATTCTTTATGACAACCTGTCACTAACCCATGCACTTAATAATTTCTGAACTGGATCTACCCAGGGGCAATCAACCTATGGGTGCACGGTTGAACAAGGATCCAAAACAATGAAAGAGGGAGTATGCAGCATCATTTTTCAGGTGTCTGAATGCTTTGCAGGTAAAATTTTGAAGGTTATTAATTAAACAAGAGACTTTATCAACACGTCAATATTAGTCCACCTAAAAATAGGATTTTTTCAACACACCAATATTAATTTACTTGAAATGGGACTAACACTCCAAAATTACTTAATTTAAACAAAAGAATCTTTCAACACCCCAATATATGTATAATTAGAAACAGACTTTTAACATCCCAAAAGTCATCACAACTGACGGTAGTACGAATTTGTTTATCAATATGCGTAGCTTTCATTGTAACATCACAGCATGCAACATTCAATCCAGATTGTACTGGATCACACTTCTAGGTTCATTTCATCCAAAAATGTCTATGTACTTTCAAACTGATTTGCCATATGCACCTATTGGGGCATCTAAATAATGACCTTCTAAAGGAATATGGCTATATACAGATCCAAATGAAGTGAATACTTGCCACATAAAGATACGTAGAATCAAATTCTAAAAAATTATACCCATTATTGAAACAATCGATGTAGAATGCCTACATGACCCAAGTGACTTGTACTATAGTTAAATACTAATGATGACATGGAGGTCTTGAAAACAAAACTCCTTCAAGGACTTGTCAATACAGGCATCTCCCAAGTAAAGATATGAAACTGACTTAAAAATGAAGTATAGGAGACAAATTCCATAAAAGCCACATATTGGTCCAAGTTACAATGTTCACATTAAATCAGAATATGTTCAATATTATCAAGCTGCTATTACAAGCTACATCCCATGTAAAGATATAATATTAGTTGACAAGGACTATAACTCTGTAAATATATAAAGTTGACTGACAAGGGAAATAACTCCAGCATAGTGCAGAAACCCATACAGACAAGGTGCAAGACATCAATGATCTTACAAAATTCCATCAGAATAACGTTTAATAGTTTTTGAGCTTTCATCACTGCAAGCAACATTCCAGGTTTCCATGTGAAGACAAAGACTGGGCTGACAAAAGGCATAACTATGTCCAAACTGATGTGAGACAAAACCCATAAAAGGCACATTTAAGTGTTTTAAGACATTAATATTCAGACCTTGTTGATTCAGAGTATGTTGAATAGTTTTTGAACTATCCCATTTACAAGCAGATTTCCATGCCAACATCTGAATTTAATAGTGAATAGCACAATAATGCTATTTAAAATGAAGCTGACAAGACAAAAGCCATAAAAGACAAATCAAGGTGAATGAAATAATGCTATCAAAAATGAAGCTGACAAGATAAAACCCAGAAAAGACAAATCAAGGTGAATGAAATAATGCTATCTAAAATGAAGCTGACAAGATAAAACCCAGAAAATACAAATCAAGGTGAATGAAATAATGCTATCTAAGATGAAGTTGATAAGATAAAACCCAGAAAAGACAAATCAAGGTGAATGAAATAATGCTATTTAAAATGAAGTTGACAAGACAAAACCCAGAAAAGACAAAATTTAGGTGAATGAAATAATGCTATTTAAAATGAAGATGACAAGACAAAACCCAGAAAAGACAAATCTAGGTGAAAGAAATAATGCTCATGTAAAACTGCATCTGAACAGGAAGATAGGTTGTTAAGCCATGATGATATCCCATGTGAAGATATGAATTTGACTAAGGGCCATAACTCTATCCAAACTCTATTGACAAGACACAATATTTTGGTGTAAGAGACAGTGTTCTTACCAAATTTTGTCAAAATATGTTTAATGAGTTTTGAACAGAGGTGGGCAAAATATGCCTGTGGGCCAGATCCAGCTCATGACCTGGTTTTATCTGTTAATTTAGGGTTACCATATTGGAGCATTCAAAAAAATAGGGCACTCCAAAGAGTTGGTTTATCTGCATCAGTATCTGTGAAAAGATTCAAGAACCAAAAAGGAGTACATGTCCAGCAAAAACACGATGTGTGGCTTCAAAAATCACTCATGTGGAAGAAGTTGCCCATGTAGAAAGCTGCCCATACCTGGTCTTGAGTTATACTGACTGCAAGCAATATTCCAAGTTTTCTAGTGAAGATAAGAATTTGCTTAACAAGGGAATAACTCCATCCAAAATGAAACAGAGGAGACTAAACCCAAAAAAGGCATGTTTTATTCTGTGAGATAATGTTCATACCAAACTGCATCCAAACACCTTGAGAGACTGCTCCGGTGGCCTAGTGATTAGAGTGTCTGCCTCAGATGCGGGAGGTCATGGGTTTTATCCCCGGCCAAGCCATAGCAAAGGCTTACAAAAATGGTACTAACAGCTGCCTCACTTGGTGCTCAGCATTAAGAGGTTAGTGTCAGGACTGGTAGGCCTGGTGTCAGGATAATGTGACTGGGTGGGACATCATGCTACATGTCTGCGGCATGATGCCCCAGTGCTAGACATTACTATAAACTGCCACACTGCAGACATCGTAGCGATATGACTGAAAACTTGTTAAAGCTATATTAAAAATCCAAATGTCTCTCTTGCACGCGCGTGCGCACCCACCCACCCACCCACACCCATCCACACCCACACCCACACACACACACACACACTCTCTCTTGAGCTATGCCAGATACATGGAGCATCCAAAAAACATTCCTAGAAGGCATATCTATGTCTATGAGTTTATAATAAAAAAAGACACCTTCAAATACCAACATGTAACCTTTACCTACAGGATAGTACTCCACACATGGAATGCAGCACATCTTCTTGTGACAATATATATGTATACCAAGTTTCATCCATTTATCTTAACTCAGAAAATGAACTGAAAACATTACCAAATCCTAAAATAGTTACTTGTGACTTGACCATGAAGATATGACCACCAATGTTGAATGAAATAAACCCTGTAGTAAATGAAATCAAAGTTTTATCCCTTTAACTCAAACAACTTAAAAATAAAAGATTCCCAATGTTTCAATGTAAATAAATCTTGGTCAGGGGAAGAAACAATTTATATCCACAAAACAATCAGTAAACCTAAAAAAGTCTTGAATCATACATGTGTGAATAACCAGAAAATAAAATAGAAGAAAGAAAGAAGAAAAAACTGGTAGTTTTTAAACAGGTAAAATAAAGGCTGCCACAATGTTTTTTTGACAAAAGGGATTATCATGCCTATTGTAGTAACCAATATATTTTGTGTGTGTGTGTGTGTGTGTGTGTGTGTATGTGTATATATATATATATATATATATATATATATATATATATATATATATATAGTTGCAGCCCTTAATCTCAAACTGCTCTCAAGTTACAGAATGGTTCACAATACATCTTGCAATGATGTTAAAGTTATGGAGTGGAAAGAAAAGTAAGACTTCATGATGCACCATAACCTTTGCCTTTACAACAACTTCACTGTTGTGCTTGCCATTCCTTCTAATGATGAGATACAAGTCTACCAAGTTATATTCCCTAATTCTTAGATGAAGCTCTCCCTGGAACAACAATTAGTATTAGAAAACAAGAGGCCCAGATATTTCTCACCTGGTTTTCACTAACAAATACAACCATTTCACTAAACAAGTTTGTATAGATTTTTAGAGCACATCCATCTAAATTATCTCCCAAACATTACAAAACATTGATTATACCTACCGGTATTTGACTGTAGTTTTATAAAAATTCTTTATAAAGATAAGGCATAATAAACATGCTGAGTCTTTTGATTATGGCTCGAAGTCATTTAAGATCTTGCGGAATAAACCCATTTACCAAGTTTTAAAGAAACTGGATAAAAATATAGTCTGTAGATCTCAGCCCTGCTGATCAAATGAAAGGTATCTCACTAACATTTTCTGATCTCAATTATAAAAGAACCAGCATAGATCTTGCTCATAATCAAAATCAACACCTTGATATTATAAGATAACTGAACAAGCTGGACAAGAGTTGATAATCTCAGCCAATCCTATGTTACATTATTAATAGGTATAAATATCACTTATAATCATATTCAGCCAGGATCTTGATGACACAGGCCTATTTACAAAGTTTGATCAAAATCCCATCAAATGATGACCTTAAAATTTGCTATGTTTCAAAGAAATTCATCCAAAAATGTGAGACTTGTTCACAAGGGTATTTCATATACTGCATTCTGCAAGGTAAAAAACTCCTGTAAACATTATGGGACTAAAGCGATCTGTCAATTTTCACTTTCAGGTGATCGCAATGATTTTTACCTCATTTTATGGCAATCAATCAAACTCTGTGCGACTAGTTCTACTAATGACATTATATGACTAACAGAATTTTGGGCAACTTGACATGAGGATTCCGTTTATAAAGGAGGCTATACTGTAACAATTCTATGTACATTTCAAGAAAGAAACAAATTTGTTACGAGTTACTATGATGGAACTGAGGCAACTGCAGCAGTTTTTAGATATTTGATGTGATGTAAACAAAAAAGCCAGATATAAATTTTCAACTGTTTCACAAAGGAAAAAATTTATGATGAATGAAATAATGAAACACCTGATTTCTGTAGGTAAGTAATATCATCTATTTCAGAACATGGAAAATATTTACAAGTACTTGGTGATTTATAATTATTGGAATACCATGACAAAAAGTCATGGTTATGGCCACCAAATGATTCAGTTTTTAATTTTTCTTTTCTTAATCAGAATAGGAAAATACATGACCTTCATAGGAAAACACATGACCTTCATAGGAAAATACATGACCTTCATAGGAAAACACATGACTTTCAAAAGAAAGTTTATTGTGAATAAATGAAAACCGCACAGTACAATGAAGGAATTAATTCTGATTGTGTTACTGGCATAACTAAATGGATTGGCTTTGGGTTTACTGCTAAATTAGTGTACCCTAATGTTAGGTAGTTCAAGGCAAATTAACTTTAACCAGTCTTAAGCAGTCACGTCTTGGAAGTGAGACAAAGTATGTATATATTTGTTGGAGGGGGGGGGATTAGAAGACATTGGCTGCCTAATAGAGGTTTCTCACCAGCAGTTTAAATAAGAAATAAAGCAGCTGGAGAAGTTTTGGAATTCTGTACCAGGGCAAGGGCAGCAGATAGCAAAACTACCATCTGGTGGTCCATGGACAATGCCACTTTGGGGAAGAGGGAAGGGTATGATTTTGAGCCATTGCAAAAATTTTCAAAGTTCTTTGCATGAAATGAATATCTCTTAATTATTCAGATGATAAAAACAATCAATAAAAAAGAAAGTGCTATAAAGAAATAAGTTTGGGAAAATGCAAGTTGCCACATGATAGAAAACACTAAGCAAAATGTATGCCTGCAGTAGTATAATAAAATCAGCAACAAAAATAATTAACTTAATTAGATATTGAATCATTGTGATGGCAAATCCCTGGCCTGAATATACTGCAGACTTCCTTTTCAATACCATATATGTTAAAAATGTTCTTAATTATAAATAAATTACAGATTTGTTTCTAAAAGAATTATAGTTACCGTATTTACCACATATATTGGGACATGATAAAATAATAATTTTTTTCCTGTCCCAGAACTTATGGTGAAACTTTTTTTCACCTAGGTTACATGTCCCAAGACTTAAGAAATGAAATAAATTTGTACTGCATTTGTGCTCCTCCACCCACTGCACGTTGCAATAAAATAGATAAACAATATGCTTATTTGATAATAAAAAGAAAGAAACTAACTTTGTATTGTTATCATTTATTCCTTTTTTTTCAACACAATTGTTAAAGAATAAAATATATCCACAAAATCCATATATGTAGCATAGGCTTACATACAGTAGTGTGCATCACTTATGTCCAATAACACACGCCACGTTGTTCACTTACATGGACATTGAGAAACAAATTGTGTTTGGCTGTGCTCAAAGGTTTGAATAGGTTATCTGACTGAAAACTGGATCCAACAAACTTGCAAACAAGAGGGAAATAATCAACCGATATCTTGAAGACAAATGTCATTCATGCATGACACAAGGTTAGGTGCAAAATAATCAAAACTGAATTATATCCAGGTCTACTGTATGACAGTATCTCGCAAATAAAAATCGTTATTTGAAAACACATTCACTTGAGTGTAAGTGGCAATCTTTTCATCGGCATGGGTTACAAAAGTATCATTACTATTACCTGCAGACATCAATGTTCCTATGTATTAATTATTACTACAGATGCCAAGCCCTGGTGGTGAATAAACACAACTGGCAGCGAGCAGTAAACTCCTTCTTTGAACTTACCGACAGGGCATCAAAGACAAAGGTTATTTTATTACAAAGCAAGCTGACCTCAGAAGCCAACTTTGGTTACTTTTTTTAAGGCTATCAATACAAAGGTTATTTTATTGCAAAGCAAGCCAACATCGGAAGTTGACTGTGGATTCTTTTAAGTGTGCCAATGTTTGTTTTTTTTTTGAATATACATAGACGGCCGAGTTATGGAAGCAAACTTTGGTTTCTTTTCACTGGCATTCATGAGAATTCTGAAAATAAATTGAAACAATGGAACAAATTTTCAAGTGACACAAATATAGTGCTTCATGCACAGATGTTGATGACCCAGCATTGCCCAGAATATTTGGAGAAAAAAAAAAAATCATGTGATGAATTCATGAAGGCCAGAAGAGAAGCAGACGATTTCGCAAACGAGAGGGAAATAATCAACCGATATCTTAAAGACAACTGCCATTCGTGCAGGACACAGTGTTAGGTGCAAAATAATCAAGACTGAATTATATCCAGGTCTCCTGTATGACAATATCTCGCAAATAAAAATCATTATTTGAAAACACATTCACCTGAGTGCAAGTGACAATCTTTTCGCTTGCACAGGTTACAAAAGTATCATTACTATTTACCTGCAGACATCAATGCTCCTCTGTATTAATTATAACTACAGATGCCAAGCACACAGATGCCCAGGTGGTGAATAAACAGAACTGGCAGTGAGCAGTAAACTCCTTCTTTGAACTTACCAACAGGACATCAAAGATAAAGGTTATTTTTTATTACAAAGCAAGCCAACCTCAGAAGCCGACTTTGGATACTCTGAAAACATTTTGGTTTTTTTTAAGGCTATCAATACAAAGGTTATTTTATTGCAAAGCAAGCTGACCTCAGAAGCCGACTATGGATTCTTTTAAGTGTGCCAATTTTTTTTTTTTTTGGAATATACAAAGACAGCAGAGATATGGAAGCTAACTTTGGTTTCTTTTCACCAGTATTCATGGGAATTTTGAAAATAAATTGAAACAATGGAACAATTTTAAAGTGACACAATATAGTGCTTCGTGCATGGACATCGACAACGCAGCATCACCCAGAAGATTTGGAGAAAATAAAATCATGTGATGAATTCATGAAGGCCAGAAGAGATACAGATGATTTTGCCAATAATATGATATGATCATTAACATGGATGAAATTCTAATGTACTTTGATCGCATTCCTGGATGGACTGATGATAAGATGGGGATCAAAAGTGTGAGAATTAGCAAGACTGGTGCAGATTTGAAAAATCTGACTTTAGTCCTTGCAGTGTCTGCTTCAGGTGATGTGTTGCCTCTAATAATTTTTCACGGTATGAGAATGCTAAAAAAAACAATATTCATACACCGAAAGAACGGATTGTACATGTGCAGGAGAAGGGTTGTGTTGATGAGATGCTGCTGCAGTGGATTAAAGAGTTTTATCTCAAGTACCCAGTTTTATACTTTTTAAAATAAAATTTCAGTTGGAGTGCATTTTCTGACATGTAATTTTCAAATGATTTTAAAGGTGTCCCACAACTTACAACTTGAAAAAGACGTTGTGTCCCAGAACATGCAGTGTACACAAAATTTACTTTAAAAATGAATTTATGGTGTCCCAACAAATACAGTGTCCCAACATGTGCAGTAAATATGGTAGTCTCACTTTTCATAAATATTTAATATACGTCACAATATGTGTGCTGTATTCATGCTGCATTCTATGTACATTATGTGCTTGTTAATGGTGAATTGAGGTCATATGGTAAGCAAAATAAAGTCAATCTGGCACTGGTAACATTTGGATATTGTATCAGTCAGTGTCCAATAGAGCATTTTGTTTCACTAAATCCCCACCATACTGCATAATTTATAGAAGTCTGTGATAATCTGTTACAAACCAATCTTAACTGTTTTCCTTCCCTGAGCTAATTATGTCTTTCTTGGAGGCAAGCACTTTCAATGATGCCAAATTGTAAAAAGGCAAGCATCTTCTAAGCTTAGATCAGTCTGTATCAAACAGAAGATCCTAATCTTAATTGGATGAAGTAATGAATCATCTCCAATGGAATACAGCAATGTTTTATGAAAATTATAAATGAAATTCTGGAATTGTGGACAGTGAATCCTGCATAAATATATGGTGGCATTTAATTTAGAATAATGGTTTTCAAATTTTAGACACTAAGTTTCAGTCAAACAAAAAAATATTTGTAAAAAAATATGATGCTATAATATTTCCCCTGATGAGTCATATACTGAAAAAAACTAGCTTCATTTTTTAATGGAAACTTTGACAGACAAAGAGATGTGATGGGGCTAACCTGCATCATTACTTGGTCCTTGTAATGACATTGTTAAACCTGCATGAAAAGACTGCATGGTCTTAGGATAAAAACTTTAGGATTACTATACTGTATATACTTGCTTATAAGAAGAATCCAACTGCAAACTGAACAGACCCAGATCTGCCAGTGCATAATGCACAAGCACAAATTGGTCTGTGTAGTTTGTCAGGAGTAATCAATAGAACAAACAGCACAGACCCTGATCTGCAACTGCATTATGCTACAGCATATAAGAATCTTTGTTTGCAGTTTGACTGAATTTATAAGTATATACCATATGAGCTGGTTATTAAATTATTCAAGTTTGCTTATTACCTGGAATTTCCTCTCCATTCCACTTGACATTGACATCAAACATGCCTGTCTCCACAGGGATGTATGTAATTGTGTAAGTACCATCTGGCTGTGGGTCAACATTACACTTGGCAATGGAGTTGGGACCTAGAATAAAGGAGAATTGTGTCTCTTAGCCATGTCAAAATAACTAGTATTATACACCTGACTACTTCAGGTAAGAAAATAGGAATATTTTGTTAACTTTTATCTCCTCCTTAGTATGTTGCAGCAACATCAAAATGATAGTACTGTGATCAGTGACTCTGACCTTGAAGATATGACCTAGGCAGACATACCTGAAAGATTTTGTACTAGAAGCAAAAACAGCTGTAGAGTTCAGCAGAATTGAACATGAATACCATGAATAGCATGTTACATGCCCACCTTGTGTTTAACAGTCCTTAGTCCTTTATGTCGATAAATGAAGTTTTTGTGCAGAAATCTTTTTTATTCTTTCCATCACAGTAATATTGGCCTTCATCCTTTCGACTCCAAAAATGATAGGCTTTTTTCCTTTCCATATGTGCAAAGCAATTCACAAAGTTGGTCCATGTACAAGAAAAAAAACATGTTTTTGTACAGAAACCCTTTTGACTCTTTCAGCCCAACTGACCTTGACCTTTGACTTTTTAACTCCAAGATCAACAGGGTTCGTCCTTACCCCTAATGCAAATGATCCACAAAGCTTGGTAAATGTAGATGGTGGAGAACCAAGGTTCCCACACCAATGAAACAAAGATTTCCAGGTATCTTCCTGGATGAAACTGATTCTTTCAAGATACATTTATGACCCTTAGTGATCAGAAATAAAAACATTTTGGCTCAAAAAAAATGTTTTTAATTCTTTTAATACAAGAAATCTCAAAAAGGTGCACAAAATTAAAAAATATGGCCACAGAACCTAATCAAGCCTTGTATTTTCTAAACTTTTTGATTGAAGCTCAATACTAAAAACATAAAATGGAGACTGAATCTATGTCACTGAACGGGAACTTGATGGTAGATTGAAGAATCAATGCTAAGGAAAATAATACTGTTTCATGACTATAGCTTAATTCTCATACATAAAAATGCTCCAATTTCAAGCTTAAGCATGAAATTTGTGAACAAAAGATTCAGAAGAATTATAATGAAGCCAGGTATTTGGTAACACACAAGGATTGTAGAAAATTATAATGAAGCCAGGTCATGGGTAACACACAAAGAATTTAGAGAATAATAATGAAGCCAGGTACTGGGACCCACACATGGATTATAGAAAATTATAAGGAAGCCAGTCTTAAAGTATCATCCATGCGGCTATTGTACATGAGGTCAAAAATGGAACCACTGCACAACAGCATCATCCATGCAGCCAATGTGCAGGGGTTGAAAAATGGATCCATTGTGCAAGAGTTGAAAAATGCATTATTTACCATCCACAGAAACTTGCAGATTTCCCTTCCTGTGACCAACATCCACGTGGAAAGTTGATATCTTGTTTTCCTGTCCAAAGTACAGACCATCTCCACTTGCTGTAGGCAACCCACCATCAGATATCTCCTGTTTGAAGGGGCAGCCTGCAATAAATCATCAAATTTATTTCACTTCTTAAACTTAACTTTCCAAATGACAGCTATACTGTGTCAAGCACAATTCTAGATATCACCTGCAAGGAAAATGGATGAGACTGTGTATCATTAATGATTGATTAAAACAAATGAATTTCTACACTGATAACCAACAGGGAAATATGCTGTCACCATATAAATATGTCAGGAACAATTTCTGATATATGTACAGATGATTTAATATAAGTTTGCATTTCAAAAGAAATTTATGAATTGTTTCATAATTTATATTTTTTACAAGCCTTGGAAAGCAAACAGATTGAAATTATTCAATGATTTTCATAACTTGCATTTGAAATAAACATGTGAAAGATTCTGCAAATCACATGACAAAAATACACATTTCTCATAGTAAACTGCACAGGGAGTGTAGTAAAATGATTTAAAGCACATTTGGATTACCTCAGACATTACCACTTGAAGCATTATATAGTGTCATGACTTAACATTTATTTCTTGTAATAGGACAAGAATTAAAATGACTTTATTAGCCTAAATTATATATATATATATATATTACAGTTGTGATTGCATTTATGGTAAATGAATTCACTTTTTATTCTGAATCCATCTGTCTTGATATGCTTCATGCGAAAATTGGGTTTATGAGACAATATCATCATGCCAAATAGTGTGCTACAAGTCTTTATTTTTCTCTCTTATGTGTGTAAGTGAGTAAGAATCACCTGTTTTGATTATCCAGGAGAGCAGTGTGTGACATAGGCTGCCTGCCATGCCATACTGATGCAAAAAAATGAGTAACCACACTATCTGGCCATGTTGATTTTCATGTATACTGAGTAAATGTAACCAACAAATTTTATATTTTTATCATATTAAAAGAAGAAACTGAAACATTGTGAAAAATAAATAATGGCAAATTGTTTCTGAAGATTGATGGCAGATCTACAGCATACTAATCCAATTTGCAGGGTGAGATGAGAAGGGAAAGTTTTCATACAGTCTGCGTACAACTGACACTTCACTTAAAAACTCTTATGCTTCTATGAGATGTCTGATGACACAAGCTACTTCCAATTCCCGGTGTCAACATGCAGAGGTATTTTGATGCCTCAAAGCCACAAAAGGCTAAAAGGCCAAAAACAGCCAATGAAAAACGAACCATTCAAATGTGACATTGACAAACAGAAACAGTTGGATTACACAATTCCTTTGTAATACATAAAATGGATGCATGACAATGCTGTTATCCATTCAGCTGTATTCTGCTGATGTGGATGCATTTCATTCAGCTCCAGCAATCTATTGCTACAACTCATCTTTCCACAGACCTAATTTTATGGGCAGCTGTGCTCTGGATACCACAAACTCATCTTTGGATCCTGGATCTAGATCTTATGCTGTCGTGGTTGACAAGTCAATGGACGAGGATCCTCATTTTCATTGTGACTATTCTTCAGACTGGTCATCAGATTTTGATGCCCAGCCTGCAGATGACGTATACATGGATCTGAATCAGCTGGACATGTTCTCATAAATTTAGCAAATTCAATAATTTGATATATAAATATCTTATTTAGTATTTTCCATTATTTTTCCATTTTTCATTAAACATATAACCTTACTGATTGCTGATATTCATGTCTAACAACATTTACCATTGAGTCATGGACTACATTTTGTCATCTTGTATGATAGAATGTAGGACCAGTTCATTATGGACATGTCCATTAACCTTTTCAGGTTAGTGGTCCTGTGGGCTTGCAGGACTTTTTGATAAGTTTCACACACTTTGGGTAAGTATCAAAATAACGGACTCCACATGCTTTTCAAATATTTGTACCTACAATGGCCTTGACCCTGCATGTTTTTGTCATGTAAATGTTTTTGTTATATGGCAAAATATATATAAGAGAAACCTATATCAACAATGTAACTGGAAATAAACTAATTACATGTACTTTGTTTCTTTAAAATTTATTTTGCCAACTCATTATCCCTATATACCATGTTTGTGTATCATGAGATAGTACTCTACTTCTGAACTCTGTAACAGGAATATCATTTACAACATACCAAAGTGTGTGGTATTATAGAAAAGGAGTAAGATGTTGTACTATAATGATACCAAATATACAGACTTTCAACTTGCATTAAAAAAATATTTTTGAGACTTGATTTTCAGAACCAGAGTTTGTGTCCATATTTTAGATCTTTTCACCTTAGTTCTAATGCAGACTGTCTGAACTTCACTGACAGATGAACCTTTCCAAAAGTAGGACAAGTTTGAGATTGTGAGTAAACAGGTGCCAGGACATGAAAATTGTTCGTCCAATTTGCAAAAGAAGAAAAAAGAAGTCCAATTTTTAATACTGTCCACATGTGGGAGAAAAATATCTTATCAAAAATATTTTTTAAACAGCTAGGCATTTCTCAAAATGAAAATCTCTAGCAAACAGGTGCTAGGATGAGTTCAGAAGTAATAAAAAAATTGCCTTTCCTACTGCCACTTCAGGTGAAAATTAAAAGAACAATGAGATAATGGGTGAATTTCAATCATATCATTAAATTTGAATATTGCTGGCTTATTTGACCAATTGTGCATTACCACCATATCAAAATTACAAAATTGGCCATTCCTTGACAATTGATAAAAATTTTTATAAAAATTCAATGAACATACTATCCCTGCATGACATGTTTATGTGTCACGAGGTTGTACCCTATTTCTGAGCTCTACCATCAAGATCATGTAAGATACATCAAAGTAGGTGGTACTACAAACAAGGAGGAAGATGTAGTTCTACAATGATAACAAATAATGTCTAGGCTTTCTACTTGCATTAAAAAGTGCAGCAGAAAAAAAACATCTTTTAAACCCAATTTTTTTAAGAAGAAAAAATCACTGTTTCAGAACTCGAGTTTGAGTCCTGACTTTCTACTCTTTGGTCTCAGATTTAAAGCAGACGGGTCTAACTACATAAGGATAGATGAATCTTTTATACACTTAGGCATCCAGCTAAACAAAAATCTCTCACAAACAGATTGTTTTGATGCAGTCAAAGTAACCCCAAAAATGACTTTCCTATCGCCATTTCAGGTGAAAATTACAATAATCTCCTGGCAACAATTAGTTAAAGCTAATGAGCTAGCTTCTTTAAGGTTGATAATACAGACAAGAATAAAGGAGACTGATAAGAAAGTAAAGGTCATCTCACCCTGAACCTTTATGCATGTGACATATTTCTTTGGTAATCCAGATCTGACGCAGGGTCTGACTCGGATACTACACACAACTCCTTCAGCGAGTCCATTTGGTTGCTTGTAAGCATATACAATTAACTGTTGGTCATCAACATCTTTCTGACTTATATCAGTATCTAGATCATTAGAATATGACTTGACTGACTTGTCTGACTGTACAGTTTGGCATAAACCTACTCCATCCTTAGTATTTTCTAATTCTTTTATACTTTCTCTATCAAAGCTCTCCTTGTCAACTGAGACAGAAGCCTCATTCTGAGACTCTTCAGTTTTGGATGGCAGTTCAAAAGTTTGTATACCATTCACTTTTAACCTTTGCTTTTGGAATATTGAATGTTTGTGGAGAGTGTGCATCAGATGGTTCTCAAGTGAGGCTAAGAGAGCTTTATTTGCAAACACATTGTTTCCCTTTGCACTTACTCCCCTCTTTAAGTAAGCTTTCCTTTTACCACTTATTTTATCCTTATCCTTGTCCTTATCCTTGTTTATTTCTTCCGTGTCGAAGTCGCCACCAGCCTTCCTTTTCTGCAGAACAGAAGTTAATTCTGTAACTAGAGCATCATGTAATTTAGAACCTTTGTCTTTTTTGACAGAAGTCTTAAAAAATATTGGATGAATCATCACATCATCTTTTCTTTCTGTCACATTTTCCTTTGATGCAGTCTTAAGATCATTAGGTTTTCTTATGGAAGCACTTGAGCTACTTCTTGCTGTGCTGATAGGAGTCTGAACTGAAGTTTCAGTGGGTAAGTTTTCCTCCATTTCAGGACTTTGGTTGAATGGTCCAAACCTTTTGACAAGAATCTCTTTTAGTTCATCCATCATGTTCATAGGTACGGGTGAAATAGGAGATAGGTCCTCCACAGAGAAGCTTTTGGAAATGGTTGCAGATGACATTTTAGAAGTGGCGGCAGACAGAACACTTTCATCTTGGATCACAGAAGACATCTTATCGACAGTGTGTATTAGAATATATATCTGTAGTGCAGTGCTGATAAATGCTTGCTTTTATTTATCAACTTTGCTAATAAAAATAATTCTGCAGCAAATGGCATACTGTCAAAAGCTAACAATAATCTGAACTTGCATCAAACTGTATGCATTTCAGCAGTTCAATAATTCAACCTCTTCAAATTTATCCAGATGGCTATATTTTTCAAAAGTTCTGCCACACTTTTAACATACTAAAAACTTCTCTGTAGATTTAGACACAAATTTCAATAAATCTGACTGTTGAGTTTTACTGAAGAACATCCAGTCTTAGAATCCAATACTTCCCATGAATGCAACAATTGTTCTTCATAAAATATATTCCAATGAACTGGCACATCAAAATCATCTCAGGTCAAAATTCCTGAACATGATGGAGCTTTGGAATGTGAATTTACAGAAATATCAGGAACGGTATAATAACCATAAAAAAAGTCATGAAATACTTTTTGAGTACAAAGTTGTTTCTTTCATTTAAATTTCATGATTTAAAGATGATGGATATATGGATTAAATTTAAAGTCTGACAATTCTGGCCATTTAAAATTTAGAAGTTTATGCCATTTCAAAAGTCCAACATATTATTTGCATGCACACATTACAGCAGTCTAATTATCCAAGAATTATACATTTCTATTCTTTCAAAAACCTTCAACTAGCTGTCACACCTCTACTGTCCAACTGTACCTATCTGACATGTAGCCAGTGCAAGATTAAGCAAGCTACACATGGCCTCTCTGTAGATAACAAGGAAACTCTGCTGGAAACTAAATAATTCAAATTACCTCTTATAGGACCTAACTATTACAAGTACAGCTAATAAGGTCTTCAATTCAAATCAGATTTGTCGCTCTTAAATCACATTAATCACAGTGACTTCCAGGCAGATTCAACATACAGATAAATGGAAAAACATCATAAATTTACATTGGGGCCTCTGTATACAAAGGAATCAATTTAAACACACAATTTAAAAGACTTTGTTAAATTTTAATTTCTGAAAGATTTGTCTCTTTTCTTCTTATTTAAATCTTGGAAGACTATAGAAAAGTCAAAATTCTTTCTGTTGGGTTCTTTCCCTGGGTTTTTTGGCATTGCGTGTGTGTGTGTGTGTGTGTGTGCGTGTGTGTGTGCATGCGTGTGCATGTGTGTGTGTGCTTCATTTTGATTTGCTCAGTTTGGAGCAGGCTCCAACTTCAGTGTCTCCGTGCATTTTAGATGAGCATAGCTCATCACTAGACACCTTAGATAAAGATACAAGCTTGATAACAAGCGTCCCTCAAAGGGATTGAGTTACAGACATTCAAGATAAGACCATTTCTTCTTTTCAACCAATCAAACAATCACTAATATACCTGAGTAGTACAATTTTCAAATTAGCCTCTGTGGCTGCCACACTGGATTTAAAATAAGCACCATTTTATCAAGGTCAAACTGGATACTATTAAAAAGATTTTTGGTGAAAACCCCATTTTGTTATTACCATCCATTTAGGAGAATTAGTGACAAGATTTTCAAAATGTTCATGATGGCAACCATATTTGAGGTCAGATCAGGATCATTTTCATGCAGAACCAATTACATATTATAATAATCTCCTGGTAAAAACCTACCAAATGTCAATATGTCTTTCCTTTTGGGGGGAGTATAACAATAATAAGATATTTAAGATGGCCACTGTGGTAGACATACTGATCAAAAGAATGAAGTCATCTGGGGAAAATCCTATGCTGATATGACTTTCCACTGTGAAGGTCATACCAGGATAATAGACTGGCACAGTTTTCATGCAAGACCAACTAGGTTGATAAGAAGTCTTCTGGTGAAAACTCCATACAGGTAGCTCAGCTACCTGTATATGATATCAAGGATCTGGACATGTCATATGTAGTCCAGCTAACAGGTCCAGGTCCTTGATATGATATACAGGTAGTCCAGCTATAGAAGATCCTTGCACTTGTGTAAGAAACATTTCACACACAGGATCAAGTATAGATCATGAACAGGATAAAGTCTTTACTTATCCTTGGATGAATATGCTGTTGTTGCCTGACTGGCACTTAAAGCAATTGCTGCATTCAATTTCTTGCTATGTAATGTAACATAAACCAGTCTCAGCTTAATGTTACATACATAAGCATGGTTTATAAGGTCCTGGATGCATTATACTCCACGTGTTTTGGGCAGCATGAAGCTCAAAGTCCAAAAATCTTGACATTCTGTTAACTTTAGTTACTAAATCATGGGACATTAACTTTAGCTACTAAATCATGTGACTTCAAAGTGCTTCTAAGTTCCTCTATTTAAAGATTGCAAAACTGACCATGATCTAGTCAGAGTAACCACTTTCCATAAGGTCTGAGTTTTGGCAGTAATGAAAACATTCCAATAAGATGTGATAGAGAATGTATGATTTATACAATATACATGTATGATTTATACAACATACATGTATGATTTATACAAAATACATGTATGATTTATGCAATATACATGTATGATTTATACAACATACATGTATGATTTATACAAAATACATGTAGTGCTTCAGCACTTGTTCATTTGTAAAGTTTAGATCCTGGAACAGAAAATTATCCTAGCTACATGGTATTGTAAACAGCCAAGTGAAATATTGATGATTTTTAGTTCTCAGATGTCAATATCACCATGCATGATGGATTCCATCACATATTAATCAATGCAAATACACATTATCATCTTCTATAATGACACAGCCTGACAAAAATGCATCCATCCAATAATTTCATATGAAACATACACATTTTTACCCATAACTTGTACTGCATCATGCAGACCATTCATGAACAAAAACAGTATAACTTGCACAGCATTAAACAAACCCATCATAAACAGAAATGTTTACCCAAAACTTTAATTGGATTACATTCTGCAGACCCCCACCCCCCTTAAACAGAAACATGTATACCTTTAACTTGCACTACATTACGCTGACCCTCATAAACAGAAACATGTTCATCCATAATATTTTGCTCTACATTATGCAGACCCATCATGAACAGAAATATATTTACCCATTAGGCATGCAATTAAAATATGAAAACTTCTCACAAATAATTTCAATAATGTAATTAACTCTCAGACAACGAGAGTGTATATATATATATATATATATATATATATATATATATATATATATATAATTCTAATACATTTTAATTTATGAAATCTCATAATGATCATGAGTCCATCCCTAAGTATTCTTCAAACTTGTTTCTGGCAGGTGGCTAATATCATGGGAAAAATATTTTGTTATAAAGTTACGCATGTTGCCAAGGTCTTAATTGAGAAGTTTATTAATGGGCTAAATTAATGGAAAACCCATATGACACATACTAGATGCACTGGAACATGTATATCATATTAATGACCAGGACCCATTATTCTCTAAATCAGTGGCAAACCCCAAAAGACTGGCTGACTGGTCTACATGAATGTCATCTCCAGGGCCTGGACCAATTATTCTAAAATTAGTGGCAAACCCAGAAGACAGGCTGCATGTATTACATAATGAAGGATCTGGACCCACTGCTGTCCATTTTAGTGGCAAGTCCACAAATAGACCTGCTACATGTAGCTGGTCACAGCTTAACTTGAATATGATAGCTGGCTTACAATGGACCCATTATTTCTCCAATTTAGTAGCGAAAGGTGAGGACTGTGACTAGCTGGGCTACATGTATATCGTATCAATATATGTACAATCTGAGCACTCATTTAAGTGGTCATTCTTATATATATACACACACACACATACATACAGTGAAACTCCTCAAAACCAAAAACCCTTGGGACCCAAATTTTGTTTTAGGTTTTGCGAAGATTCTGGCTTACTGAGGCTTTTGCAGATGTGAAAAAATGATATTTTTGAGCGAGTTCATGTGACAGATAGACAGACAAGCAGAGATTTAATGCAGTTACAAAAGCATCAGTGTCTGTCTGTGTAAAAGTGCACAAAATTAAGAAAGCTGTTATTTTTTTTATTTTATTTTAGATACATGCATATAATGAAGAATTAGCTGAATAATGTTCCTACTGAATATCGTATCCTGTCACATGAATAAATACAGTTGCTCCAGATACAAACATTGTCCTTGACACAAAAAATATCTAAGATATGAGATATGGTACTATTATAACTTAACTATAAGTCCATTGGAATTATGAATGATACTCCACAATGTTTAAATTCTCCTAATAATTCGTACTGATCACAATTCATGAGCCTAGCTGGAAGAAGACATGGAGTGTTGTCTGTTGTTTTTTTTACATCATTTTAACTAATGTGGCTTGTGCTAATGACTCCATTTCTTGTGCCAGAGGCAAATAACAGTCATCCTAGGCAATTACAAAGTTTTTTAATCTCTTTTATAACCTCTAATGTCATATCACCACCAGGTGGCTCAGAAAATACATTCTCTTCATAATATTCATCACTTTCATCAGCCTGGTTGTTTTCATGGAACAGTGACACAAGTTCAAACTCACATGGCTCAAACAGAGATCAGTTCAGTGTGATGTAGCATTGTCAAAGAACATTATGAATTGTCTACTGCCAACTTACCAGTTTGTTTATATTATTTATCTATTTAACAAGTATGTTCAGTCATCCAAAATTTCCTGTTGTCACTGGCAAGTTTGTAACATTAGTGTCCCTAAAGCTGTGGGATTTCTGAGAATTGCCAGTTACAGTTGGTTTTTATTTCTGACCCATAGCACTGCTTGCAAAACGTCACTGTTGTGAATGAAGATAAACTACAGTCACGGCTACTTAAATATGTAATGAGTTTTCTCAAATAAAAATCATTGGAGTGAATCTGACTCAGAACATTGCTTTGCCAGTCTCCGTCAACAATACATCCAAAGTGAGGCCACATCTTGGTTAATAAAGCCCTGATATTTAATTTAAACAAGTAAACAATGTTCTACTAATCATGTATATAAATGAACAGTATCAGTCATAATTAGATAATCAGCAGATAAACATAGTCTTTCTTAAATGGCTTACGTACAAGCATTTAGTTATTGATACATCTAATTAGCCTTAAAAGCTGGTTATTTTTTATGATGCAAACAGTTCAGATTAGCCTACTGTCAGCCCTAATATATGTGAGCATGCGTGTCAACTTGTTTTAAGCATGCAAGTCCTTGGGACATTTTCTTGCATCCTTGTTTCACAAATCAGACCAATACAGTACCTGTTAACCGTAACTAATATGTTCCTGCGTGTGTCAGAAATTTAGTAGCTAAACACATTTCCAAGTTTCAACTAAATTTTGGTTTTATGATGTATTTTTAAGTGTAAAATTGAAAATAGGGATTGAAATTTATTTTTGGTGTTCAGAGTTGAGGGGTTTCAGTTTACTGGAGGGAAAAATGATGATGTGGAAGGAAAATTTTGGGACTAAAAACAAATTTGGTCTTGAGGGGATTCTGGTATTCTGAGGTTTCAGTTCAGAGGTAGTTTCAAATGCCTGTCTCATTAAAATCCAGGAATAAGAGTGCAAGATATCTATGCAATTATTTCAGATGCCACTAGCATGATGGTCTTGACCACTGTTGATATGTGTTTACGGTAAATGTCATTAAAAGTTTACACAGAATTTTTCCTTTGGATACTTAACTTTTCATGCTCTATCCTAAGGTGCAGAAATTTTCAATGAGTGTTTTTCCTGTTTAAATCAGCATTGTTATTCACAACCTGCCATTTTAACTTCAAGCCTCGTTTTTCAGTTAGGAATATATTACCATATGTTTAGTTGGTGGTTCTTTTCCTAATGACATGTTTACACATTATTATGGAAGCTCAATACCATTTCCAAGGACACACCAAGGCAGCCAACCAGGGCTGCCCTGATCATACATCTAACCAGGGCTGTCCTGATCATGCATCAAACCAGGGCTACCATAATCATGAATCAAGCCAGAGCTGCCCTGATCATGCATCAGGCCAGGGCTGTCCTGATCATACATCAAACCAGGGTTGCCCTGATCATGCATCAAATCAGGGCTGTCCTGATCATGCATCAAACCAGGGTTGCCCTGATCATGCATCAAACCAGGGCTGTCCTGTTCATGCATTAAACCAGTGCTGTCCTAATCATGCATCAAACCAGGACTGTCCTGATCATGCATCAAACCAGGGTGTCCGATCATGCATCAAACCCGAGTGTCCTGATCATGCATCAAACCAGGGCTGCACTGATCATGCATTGAACCAGTGCTGTCGTGATCATACACCAAACCAGGACTGTCCTGATCATGCATCAAGTCAGGGCTATCCTGATCACGCATCAAACCAGGGTTGCCCTGATCATGCATCAAACCAGGACTGTCCTGATCATGCATCAAACCAGGACTGTCCTGATCATGCATCAAACCAGGGTGTCCTGATCATGCATCAAACCAGGGTGTCCTGATCATGCATCAAACCAGGGTGTCTGATCATGCATCAAAACCAAGACCTTTGAATTAAAAGTCTGATGCTTTGAAACTGAGCTACTTAGCTGCACATCAATGTTGGATATCCTCCACCAATGCACAAGAATTCCATTAGCTACATCTATTTGTGATTTTAAACATACACAATGCAGAACCTGAACTAAAGGCACATTATCTAGTGGCAGATCTCATTCTATACTGTGTCAATGTTGGGTATACACCACACACAGAAAATTAAGATAAATACAAGACATATCTTGTGCCTCCTAAATGGAAGGGCAAACTGAGACCAAACCTAGTACATGTGATATGCTTGTTTGGGATGTGACATGTTGCGGGAGAAATAACTGTTTTCCCCAGAATGCGCACCTGTACGATCCCTGATAAATGTAATAAATATCCCCTTAAAAATAAGCAAACATGTGAAAAGCATGCACAGTTGATTTGCCATGTCACAAAATAGAAAACATTCATTAACATTAACAAAGTTCAATTCGATAATGTAAGCACTTGATTTCTAGATATATTCCCATGGTCAATTAATTATTAAGTGACCTTTGTTATTCAGCAGTGAGACAATTCATTTCATTATCTAGATATTTAAACCTTTTTATGAACTGCATTAGGTATCTGGTGCAATGGCTGATAAACAGTTTTCAGTATCCAATGGTTATAATGCATATGATATAGTGCCATTGTCAAATGTGAAATTCCAGGATTACTATGTCTCCTGATGTTGGGAGGAAATGGATAAAATTTTGATAGTAGCATTTCTCTTAACTTGTGCAGCCTAGCTGGTGTACTGGTACTATGTATTTGTGGGAAGTGGGTAGAGCTTATGGTAATGAGATTTAGAGAACAAGAGGCACAAGTGTGCCCAATTGACTTGCCTGAAATCATCTGCCAAACAGCCAAATTAAACAGAGGTTTACTTAGAAATATAGGCGAGTAATCTGCTTTCTGTGGAATGTTTTTCCAGTGCTGATGATTGCAGTATATGATGAAAATATCTTTTTCAAAGTTTCCCTATTTTTGATTATTTTTATCCATACTGACAACACATCAGCATCATGTATACAGTACTCAAAAGCCACCATTTCAAGTTTATTTCTGTTGAAATTCATCAAAATCTGTTGCTTACATAAAGCTATTTGTATATTTTCTATTTTAGTGCCTTAATTTTCCTCAATAAAGTCACTCTGGCATGCAGGCTGCACAAGCTATTAAAATCATTTTTAAAGAAACCCATGTATAATCACAATTACATAGTCACAGGGATGCAAATGGTGTCAATTACATGATTCTAGCATTAACAGTGTCTGATAAATGAACATCAAATACAAAATGTAACTGAAGTCACTGGGGCATAAAATTTAGGCCATACCAACCAATTACTTTAATGATTAGTGCCCATCAAGATGCATACATTCATCACATTTCATATTCTTGGTAAGACTGATGTACACAGTATTAAAAAATATCTATGTGGTTTTGAATTGAAATCGCATCAACTCTATATGATGCAAATTATTAAACTCCAATAGACTAAACTGTCAGTAATTAAATTTTGATGATTCTATAAACTACCTATAGTTTTCCTAAACATACAAACTGCAACTCTGGATGTAGAATAAAATTACATATCAGATACTGCATCTGGCTCGTACTCCATACCCCTTCGTCTCTTGGAACATAAGCTGGGAGTATCTGATGAAATTTACGGTAATATAGCCACACTTGATGGCATACTGGCATCGTTTGTATAAATCTGAGCTAGGTTGCTTTGTATTCAATTCTGCTGAGTGGTTTTGGAAAAGTTATTAACGGTTTCTCATATTCTGTAACAAGAGCCAGTTCAGTGTAATTTTGAAAAAAAAAAAAAAATAACCTGAAAGCTTTTTATGTTAGGATGCTTTCTATCAGATTTAGTAAATTACTGTCGAGTGCCTTGTTTCAGAAATCCTTTAAAGGATGTTCTATAAACATCAGGCGATGAACCCAAGTGCACGGATCTAACACCCACCAGTTACTCCATCAAGTCATTCCCCCGCCAGAGGTGGAATTGCTGTCATCGCAAAGAACTCCATGATCAACCATCTTAACCACACTACAACCTTCAATTTCTACCACACATCGTTTGAACTAGTCCAAACCACAATCACACTGGAACAAAGGTCAGTCCATTTTTTCTGCTTCTACCACCCTCCTGCTAGTAGAAAAAATAAGTTAACTGAATCTCTTTTTTTGGAACAGTTTCCGAATCTCCTGGAGTATGGAAATTTGATAGGTAGCAACCTGATTATTCTTGGAGATTTCAACTTTCACTCTGACTGTCCTGGAAACCCATACACATCAAAACTCCTAGATTCCATTCATGTTTTCAACCTCAGTCAGTTAACCAACCCACCCATAAACATGGTCACATTTTAGACTGGATTCTTTATAGACCTGATGATAATATTCTACAGTCCTCCCTGGTGCATCAGATCACCTCTGCATTATATTCCATCTTGACTTATCAGTCCCTAACCCTCTACCTTTATTTGCTACTAAGAGAAACCTCCGTACGATAAACAGAACCCAACTAATGCATGACATCCAAGCAAACCTAACAACTAGCTTACCTCCTACAGCAGAACAACTTGATAACTGCCTGCGTTCATTGCTTGACAAACATGCCCCAGCAACCAAGTGCAGAGTATCAATTCAAACGTGTTCTCCATGGTATAGCAGTGTTAGCGACCAGCTTCGCACTGCTAAAAGAGACTGCCGTAAAGCTGAGAGGCTCTGGCTTTCCATCAGACTCACTATTCATAAGCAAATCTATGAAGCCGCTAAGAAGAATGTCACAAACATGGTCCATGCAGCAAAATCAGCCCACTACAGTACAAAGATCACAGATAGTTCCAGCTGCAAAATGAGCTATTCAAGATTACTAACAAGCTAATGTCAAGGAATAAATGTACACCACTTCCAACTACCTTCTCTCCAGTCAACCTTCCAGACCTGTTTGCAAATTTCTTCTGTGACAAAGTACAAACCATTAGAGATAAGCTTGACATCACAATTTCAATTGACTCGTCGTCACCATACAATTGCAATACAGAATTTAAGCAGCAACCATTAACAGCATTTGAACCTGTCTCTATGGATTTCGTATTTACAATCGTGATGAAGAGTGCACCAAAGTCATGTGAACTTGATCCGATTCCAACATCACTGCTGCTTGAGTGCTTAGATCCAATATTGCCTTCACTAAGTGATGTTATTAATACCTCTCTCTCATCCGGGGAATTCCCATCATTTTTCAAAACTGCCAATGTAAAGCCTCTGCTGAAGAAACCAACACATGACCATAACGATTTAAAGAACTACTGCCCAGTTTCTAATCTCCCATTCATGTCAAAAATCTTAGAAAAAGTTGTTCTGTCCAAACTTGTATCTCATCTGAATTCAAACAGTCTTTTTAGCAATGTACAGTCTGCATATCACCCTTGCCATAGTACTGAAACTACTCTTCTGAAAGTAGTTAATGATCTTCTCTCTGCTTTGGATAGCAGAAAGATTACAGTTCTCACCCTCCTTGACACAATAGACCATGACACATTACTTCACTGTCTCCAGCATGTATTTGGCATTCACGCTACAGCCTTACTATGGTTCAAGTCCTCCTTGGTCAACAGGACACAAATTGTGTCCGCAAATGGAAAACACTCCAGCCCAGTTGATCCATGTTGTGGTGTTCCACAGGGGTCTGTTCTTGGACTTGCTCTCTTCATTCTATACACTCAGCCACTCTCAAGTGTCATAGATCATCATCCAGTGTCTCACCAATTGTATGCTGATGACACCCAAATATTCAAATCTAGCCACCCAACTGAAGTTGAAGCTACCATCCAAGGTGTAGAGAGGTGCATTTCCGATGTGAAATCATGGATGACATGTAACAAGCTGCAGATGAATGATGATAAACTGAAGCCATTCTGATTACAACACAAAGACTTTCTCATTCACATCCTTTACCTCAGACAATAAATATCAGCAACACCAACATTAAATTCACACAGTCAGTATGAAACCTCGGTGTCACTCTCGACAGTACTCTCTCGTTGCACCAACATGTCATGAACATATGCAAGGCTGCATATCTTGAGCTGAAACGAATCAGCTCC